>OMKQ01100069.1:0-13526 GCA_900302335.1 Phycis phycis
CCGGTGTTTCGTTAAGTTGGGCCCACGACACCTCAAGAAGGCTTAACTGTGTAATCCAGCGTCCTGGAAACACACCCCTCCATGCAACCACCGCACAATTCCCTCTAAACCTCACCATTTAGCACCTGCCATCATCTTAGCTTACCATTGTCCTTGCCAGGAACCCCAACTACCAAGCTTTCTCCTGAGCCAAAGCCTCTCACTTGCGCTCTCTGCTGCTTGCAACATGCTCTTTGTCGCCAGCTTCATGCGCCGTCCGCGTATGCCCAACTCCGTTAGGAGTGCAAAAGCAGACTTTGCCACAAAGCCTCGGCAGCCAACTTCCACCGGCCGAACCCGGGCCCTCCATCCTTGCTGCTCTGCGTCCGCTGCTAACTCTGCATATCTTGCTTTCTTCCGTTTTCTAAAAATAGCACTAGTCACCATGGAGAAAAATTTTGACAATTTTTATGTCATTGTGTTGATCTTTTTTAGTCAATAACACTTACATTGATGTAGATGTAAAGGCAATGGCAATATTGAATTTAACATTTTAAAAAGGAAAATGTTTTATGAACCTGAACTTCTGAACTCTGAACTCTCGTCTGGAAAGTTCAATATCGCGTGCACTCTTTGCTGAGACAAGCTAGCGAGCGCAAATAAAATGGGGAGCTAGGTGTAGGTTATACCCACAAAATAAAGAACAACATGGCGGAAAAGCGAAAGAAATCTTGCGGCACAATGTGGAGAGTCATTACCTGTCACACTAGCTTCCATGCTAACTGCAAAGATGGCAAAGGAGGCAGTTTTATGTTCGGTGTAGTTTACTGAGAACTTGGATAACTCGCGCACATCGGGAAGTAACAATCCGTGCCCACGCTTTACCATACATACAACAGTACGCGCACCAGCACATTTCAGTACCGTATATGACACTAACTACCCACCTGGCAGTGCCCTACGGGAAGAAAAGGCCCGGGAGTTAAAAGCAGTATTGGGCTAGTGAAGGCTAGTGAAAAAGTCACAAAAAGCAACTGAAACTTAAAGAGCTTTTTTGATAAAGAATAAAAAAGACTTCGGACAGGGAGGTCTTGAAAGGAGCAATGATGACAATTGCAAACACTATGTCAGGGCTTAAAATGGGAAAAAAATCCCACAGTTGTCCCACACTATAACGCGGTTCACCTTTCGCAGACTCGCTGTTTCGCGGATTATTTTTAGTGTAATTTTGCATGCTTTTTTTTCCTGCGTACAGTATGAACGCGCATTGTGTTTGCCGTCCTGATTGGCTAAGGGAGAACCACGCATGTGTTCTGCGTCCTGATTGGCTAAGGGAGAACCACGCATGTGTTCTGCGTCCTGATTGGCTAAGGGAGTACAGAATGCGTTCGGCTCGCCAGATTTACATAAACGTTCAATCGCTACCAGTGGGACTCTGAAGTGCTGTATGTTTGCAAGTTTTCTACCCGAAAAACCCCATAATGTTGATGAAACGAACTGCAAGGAAAAAATGTTTGGGCTTGAAAACAGGTTTTGATCTTTGGTTTAATTTACTAATATTGTACTTTTTTTTTTTTTATCTGCGAACGTTTGAACTTTCAGAGTGTTTAAATAAGAGAGAAATATGAGAAAATGTTAATGCCTGTCTGAGAAAAGTGTATTAAAGTGTTAAAGTGTGTGGTTAGGGGTTTTAAGGCCTTAAAACATGTATAATAATTGTACAAAATAAAGCTGATTACTTCGCGGATTTCGTCGCGGATTTAAACAAGGGACCACTGTACACATTGGGAGAGTGGGTACAGAACAGCAGTTTCATGTCTCAATGTCTCCATTTATTTAAAGAATTTGAACACAATTGGTGATAGCAGTAACTTAAGTGCTTCCGTCTAGAACTTAATACAAAACAAAATATTATATATATGATATAAAGAACAAACTGATGGCCACTATCACTCATTTTCTCATTCTTTTTGGGTTGTTAACAAAGTCCTGCAACTTATCCAACAAGCTACTCCTTTTTCAAGGCATTATGTGTTCCAGTGGAGGCTTTGGGTGGTTCTGTGGAACTTTGCTTTGGTTTTGGCTTTGTTAAAACAATTTTGTCTCCAGATAGCTTCTTACACAGATCGACGAGCGGCTGAGCCATTGTTGAGCCAACACACAGATGTTTCGCTCACAGACACGGTGGGACATTGAAGACACAGCAGCACCAGTGGCAGCCGTCGCTCCGGGTAAGGTAGTTGTCAGAGAGAGAGTGCACGGACCGAAGTCTTGTGACCGGGATCTAAAGCATGACGAGCAATTACTTTCTTCCCACTGCTGCCGTAGAGAAGTTTCTTTCAACACGGCGTGCAGTTTGCGGCACCATGTCCCAAAAGGTAAGGTCTGGCGTGAGGATTCTGCGTCGACTAGAATTGTAATCAAACAATTAAACAAACCTTGATCTGACTCCATATATTGCCACGCAACCACAGTTGTGCCGTTAAATACTGAACATTACCAACACCGGCGAAGGCTAATCCCTGGATTCTAACTTTCTTGCAGAGAGGAATGTCCTTCCTTCACACAGGACTTGCGCTCCTCATAGATGAATACTATATCACTTCATCCCCTATCCGGTTCTAGGCAGATTACTACACAATTAATCACTGGTAATGCATGAGGTTGAGTTAACCCGAGTGGACACGATTATCAAGCCTGCGTGCCCACCTGGCTGACCAGGACCCTCACCACCCGAGCTATTCCTGTGGCCACAAGGAATATAACTCACCGCATAATTGGCCAATAGCGTTACATCTCACGGTTCAACTGCAATCAAAGCCGGTTGGACTAGAATATTCAACTTAGAATAACACTTTATTAGACAGATACAAGTTACTAACCAATCAAAGAATAAAAGCAGTGAGGAATGAATATTGAAAACACTATAAAAAGATTACAGAAAAACAGAATACAAGACAATAATCAGAGAATGAAGATACCAGGGTTGTGGTTGTAGGAATGTGGCTACACGCATGACGCGTGGGAAGAGCAGTGTCCATCGTGTCCAGTGTTCTGTTTTCTAAGACCATTTGCTGTTGGTTCCCAAGGTCCACACAGATGGTTGATCCTCAGCAGAGCTGACTGGGTGTTGCCTAATTTCCTGTGTATTGGGAATCCTAACCTCTCTATGATACATATCTAATTCCCTTATGAGACCAAGACCATTTTACTACACTTGCAGAGTTCATCAAAATGATAACCAAACATGATGAATTACAGAGTAAAATAACACAATCATTTCCACATACTTTCCCCCTTGCACCCCCACGTCTGTGTCTTCAGTGTGAAAGGTGTGACCCTTTGGGTCAGAAGAGCAATGGAAAGGAAATGCAGTTAATTACTCTGAGCTCCTCTGCAGTCTGTCACCAAAAGACAGACCCCCACGTATATCCCCACATCAAAGATTAACCACAAGGTCCCGGCTGGGAAGTTTACAAACCTACACTCGTGTCGGCTCGGAACAGATTCGTCAGGCTGCAGGTGAGAGCAATGGTGAGGTTCATCGGGGGTTTGTTGTTGTGTCGACACTTTGACCGCTCTTTGTAATTTGGCACTTAGTCAGAGATGTTGTACACTAGCAATGGTTAATCTAGCACTTGAAATGCTTGAAACTTGTTCTGGTAACATTCTTACTGTATTAGCAGCAATGAAATGTTTCACCTTCTGATGACAAATGTACTCTTTGTAAGTCGCTTTGGATAAAAGCGTCTGCTAAATGCCCTAAATGTAAATGTAAATGTTGGAATGAGCTCCCTGCCAATGTCAGGACTGCTGAGTCACTCCCCATCTTCCGGAAGAGACTCAAGACCCACTTGTTCAGAGTTCACCTGAACCCTGCAGAACTATCCTCATGCTCTTATTTGTTGTACGTCTTGGCACTTTAATCTTTGTAAGTTGGCAGAGGTCAGAGATGTTGTACACTAGCAGTGGTTAATCTAGCACTTGACATGCTTGAAACTTGTTCTGGTAACTTTCTTACTGTATTAGCAGCAATGAAATGTTTCACCTTCTGATGACAAATGTACTCTTTGTAAGTCGCTTTGGATAAAAGCGTCTGCTAAATGCCCTAAATGTAAATCTAAATGTAAATGTTTTGTCCCAGTGGAATAGTTCACACCGGAACGGCCGCTTCTTGCACTGCAAGTGTCGACTATAAACACACACAATGAGGTGATGTAATGTAATAATGTATTTCAACATGCATGTTAACATGTACTCCGCGGTACACAGACGCAGCAGGCCCGCTGTGCAAGGCAGGCGTGTGTGTGACTCATGTCAGTAGTAGTGAACGGGTTTCCTATCGTGACACTGTCCCCATTGCAGCAATCACTGCCTGCTTAACACCGCAATGACCCCCACCCACACACACACACCCTATCTATCACTGGTAGTCTTCAAGTCTGAGAGCATTAGAAAGAAGAAGAAGAAGAAGAAGATGAAGAAGAAGAAGAAGAAGAAAGGGGCATTTAGCAGACGCTTCCGTCCAAAGCGACTTACAATCAGTACATTTGTGGGGTTGTCCCCACATTTGTGGGGTTGTCCCCACAAATGTACACTGGGGATAAACATTTATTCATGTTAGAATGGTGGTGGTTTCGTTTTGTGCTTGTCTTTGTAACTTGTCCGTATCTTGTGATGTTTATCAGCCATTGTGGTCAGAGTAACCTCAGCTGCAGGTGGTTTCTCTCTGGTCAGTTATTCCAGATCAGTGTTGTTGTGATTGATGTTCAGAGGTGTTCAATACATTTAGATTGTGATAAAAACATCACTACTAATGTATTTTACACGCCATAGTGCAAGGGAGTAGGTGCTCGTTGAGTTAGAGCTACCTGTTGAGCTCTTGAAACTGAACGTCAGAACTGCTTAGCTTCATACCTTAAAAGGTGGGATAACACCTTTCCCTCACCTTTGTTCTCTATGGCAACAAGAAGGAACATTCATCAGAGATATGCGGTGTTGCAACAGACAACCCCTCACTCATAATACTGCAAAAATGCAAGGGCGATCATCAGTGCTTCCAAAGGCTCAATCACAGCCCATTGTGTTGACTCACTGTGGGTCACTTCCTGTGTCACTCCCATCTCCTCTCGCTTCAGTTACTTCACTTTATTTCACTTCCCACCTGTCCCTCATTATCGTCCCCTTCCTCGTGTATTTCATCACCATGTTTCCCTCCCTCTGCCAGCTCATCTTTGTACCTTGTGTCAAACGTCTCAATCATTTACATTACATTTACATTTAGGGCATTTAGCAGACGCTTTTATCCAAAGCGACTTACAAAGAGTACATTTGTCATCAGAAGGCGAAACATTTCATTGCTGCTAATACAGTACGAAGTTACCAGAACAAGTTTCAAGCATTTCAAGTGCTAGATTAACCATTGCCAGTGAACAACATCTCTGACTAAGTGCCAAATTACAAAGAGCGGTCAAAGTGCTGAATTTACAAAGAGCGATCAAAGTGCAAAATACAAGGAGTAAAGATTAAAGTGCCAGGACATACAACAAATAAGAGCATGAGGATAGTTATGTAGGGTTCAGGTGAACTCTGAACAGGTGGGTTTTGAGTCTCTTCCGGAAGATGGGGAGTGACTCTGCAGTCCTGACATTGGCCATGGTGTTCTTGTATTACTTTGGCTGTTGTGATGAAAAATGAACCCACAGGCCTTTTTTTTTGCTTGTCATTCTTGTGAGCACTCAGACTTTTTGAACACTTATACCACATGCAAGTTATCTGATTTATGTACCCGTTTTCTCTATCTGTTAATGCATGATATATATATACTTGTTATATTTGTATACTCTATGCATGGATACCTGGGCACAGACAAAGTGGTGAGCCTCTCATTTGACCAACACTCCCCAATTCCATTGTGAACGTGACACGCCACTAATGGCAATTGCGTGACGCAGGCCTCGACCCCGTGCCCTGAGCTGTTTGGTTAACGGAAGATCTAGGGCAGGGGTCCCCAAACTTTTTTCGGTGGGGGCCACATCAACTTTCCTTTCCGTGATGGGGGGCCGACACCACTTTATAACAGGAAATGATATGGACCAAAGTGACAACCAGTATTATTGTGGAGAATGTTGAATTCTTTGAACACCGCCACTGTATCCTTGCAGATTAGGCAAACTGCCTTTTCCTTGCACTGGACCAAAAAATACTCATCCGTCCACTGCTGTTTAAAAAACTCTACACGGTACACTTCGATTTTCCGTTTTGACATTTTGTTATCCGACTGTCTTCCATTCTTCTCCCGCTGAGCCCGCGCACACTGGACACTTGATCACGAGCAAAGTCACGTCGGAATATACCATGTTGTGTGTGTGTGTTGGTAAATAGTTCGTAAATAAGGTACATTTTAAGTAGAATGCCAATCTTAATCATTAAGTGCAGATATTTTATAATAGGAAAATGCTATTTAAAAAAATAGGCCATGTTTAGAGGGATTGTTTGGGATTGTTAAGTGGGCCACTCTAATTGTTTAGGCGGGCTGGATGTGGCCCACGGGCCGTAGTTTGGGGACCCCTGATCTAGGGCCTCTGGTTGTCTCGAGGCCTCGGGAACGAGCAGAGACTCTGTGTTCGTCTGGTAGAATTTATCCCTATCTTAAGACGTATTTCAGTATCTCTCCAGGGTCAAGCTGAGCTCTTCAGGGACCCACCATACGTACCCTCGGAGTTGTTTACCTTACCCTATAAAAGGCGCCTGCCAACAATACTTGGCGTGCACTTCTGAGAAAGCTGTATCAAGTGTATTGCTCTCTGTTGAACTGTGCCTGTTCCCTTGTTAACAACTGAATATAAAAAAAATTCTATCTATCTATCTATCTATCTATCTATCTATCTATCTATCTATCTATCTATCTATCTAAATCTATCACCTCGGTTGATTTCATTCAGCACCCACTGTCGTCTCCCGTGCCGGTGCCCCCTTCTGATGGGATTCGGTGTTTACCACAACACCGTTTAACTTTTCTTTGTATTTTTTATAGCTTTCTGTCTCCTTCCGGTGCTTCTCCGTGGTTTCCCTTCTCTGAACAGCGGGAAAAGCAGGAGGTGGGCGGAGCTTTCTTAAAGCGGTAGGTACCCAATTTAGAGTAGAAACCATTGTAAAACTGGGTTTTTTGAATGTTGATTTTAGGTTAATGCATGATCATGTTTCGGGACACGTCTTCAAGTTTGCATATCTTTATGTCTCAATTTTCGGCAAATTGTTAGAATGGGGACAACTTTTAAAGTCACATACTTCCACCGGACCCGTGAAACCATAATTATTGGATTCAAATCAACTCCAGTGTAGTTTGGTCATGTGTCTGCTCAGTCTGCTTTCTGTTGGAGGGGGAACCTCTGCCCACGTCTAAGGTCTTTTGCAGACTGAAACAGGTTATCACTGTGTATTTGCCTCGGTCTGCTATGCCCTAAATCCTGATCAGTTTGTTAGTTCATACATATGAACAGCACCACTGTGGATGCTGTTGTCATGGTGATGAGCAGTGGGAGGTCAACATTGCCCTAACTAGCCAATGGCTAGTTTGGCTTGCTATTTGACTGCCTTACAGTATTTAACATTAATGCCAAGACCCCGAGACGAAGCAGACACTTACAGTTGAGGGCCATTCTGTGAGGGTTGCTGGGGGCCGCAAACTGGATTGTTTCAATCATACCTCTCAGTATTGATTAATTTAAATTGTATTATGTGCTGTGACTTTAAAAGGTATTCCATATTTGGATTGTGCTTATTGTGCATTAAAATTAATGTTGGAGTTAATGTAGGAGTTAAATAAGGGTCAAGTGTGTGAAGTAATAGCCAGGAATACTGAACAGGAAGTATAGCACCACAAGCATTTATTGTGTTAATAGCAACATTAAAAGGCCTTTCAACATTTGTATGCTGATTGTAGGTCAGTTTTTATTATATTAATACATTCTGAGGTACCTAACACTCAAAAAACACAAGGGTAACAAATTATGGTGCCTCTGTTTGTCCAACTAACCCCATTTGGTCAGCTTTCCTACAATCCCATTGTGGACTTTTTTTTTACAAAACATGTATGGGCAAGTAAGTAAGGAGATTGAGTCACTTCAAAGATTATGCTGAAAAGCGTGAAAAGATAACATCACTTGATTCCCGCACACGCTTTTATTTTCTGAAGTTATACAAAGCTTTTTATTTTACTTGTGATGAATGTTGGCTTGTCATGGTGGATGATGTATTCTGTAAATTCAATTGGTATTTCAGTCTATACTATTGGCAAAGGTGATAACAACATGGTCCAGCCATTCAAAGGAGCTATTAATTTTGATTAATAAGTAACTTTCCATTTGAACAAGTCACAGTTCCCCTTTTACCGATAGTCACGTGGTATAGTTGATGTGTTTTGACATCCATACAAGCCTATAATTCTAATATTTTCCCATATAGGAGCATTCTGTATGTACTTGTCTGTACTTGTACTAAGCACTTGTGATTAAATAGCACTACCTAAAATTGTTTAAGGTGTGGATTATCAAGATGGGAGCAAGGAGCCTGCTACTGTTTCTGCTTATTCACACTGTTACCAGGAGCTCCTCAGGTAAACCCAGCACTTCATCAGTTCAGACACACAATGCCATGAAGTATTTTTAACATCAAAAAGACCATCATGATACAGGATAAAAATAACATAATGTGATCAAGTGTTGATCCTGGTGGCTGAAAATGTTTCATTTTTGTTGTTGCTATGTCTAGGTGGTTGGAATCCATCCAGACAATATGCGTTTAAAAAATCATAATCAACTTGGACCATATCGAAAACCGAAGGGTCTATCAAGGGGTTACCCTCCTAATAAATTAGAAATATTATGTTCTTAAATGTTATGTTACAATGCAACTTTTATTGATGAACTTAATGATGGTATCATTTATGTATCTGTCTACACACAATTCCTACAATCCAAACTTTTGATATTATTTGTCTGCTTACTACTACTATGGCTCCTATGTACCATAGGATGGCTCAAATGCAGAGAACAAATGTCGTTCCCATCTAAAAAAATACTGAGAATGACCAATAAAGACGGAAAGGTCCTCGCTTAAAGATCCTTTATTACCACTATTTTAACTTATATTTCGTCCCAATGACATCAAGAGCAGCCCCAATAACTTCACTCACCGATGGTTCCCCCACTGCCACCCCCCATACAGAGAGCCCTCATCCAAGACCAGCCACTGAGGGGGAGGTCCGCTTGGTCAATGGAGGGAACAGCTCCTGCTCTGGCAGGGTGGAGATCTTCCTCCGGGGCCAGTGGGGCACCGTTTGTGATGATGGCTGGGACCTGGTCAATGCCCAGGTGGTGTGTAGACAGCTTGGGTGTGGCCATGCCTTGTCACTCTTCACCCTGGAACTTTCTGAACAGGGTACAGGACCCATCTGGTTGGACGAAGTCAACTGTGGGGGAAATGAAACGTCAATAGCCAACTGTACACATCAAGGGTTTGGGTCCCATGACTGCACACATCTTGAAGACGCTGCAGTCATCTGTGATGGTAAAACTGCATTCATGTTAGATCTTTTTTTTGAGGGACACATTTAATGTAATGTAACATGTAGTACAGGAAGGCATTTCTGTATTTAAGCGTCTTTGACAGTAAAATGTACAGTTGAGGCACATTTTAATGAATCTGTTATGTGTTGAAACTTGAACTTATCATCAAGCAGGCAACTTATCGAGCAGATAGAAACATGTTTTGATGGTCAACTTTCTGGCTTGTTTGGCAGCATTTGGCCAGTAGTAGCTTTGTGGGTTCATAGACACTTGTTTTCTTGACTTGTTTTCCAGGTGGATTGACAGTGAACACTACGACTGTAGCACCAATACCTTCCATACTTCAAACGTATGCAGCCGATTATATAAACAGACAACCCAGCGTTCCTGTGACCACTCCTTCAAGACCAGACGAAGACACAGCCACTGAGGGGGAAGTCCGCTTGGTCAATGGAGGGACTGGCTCCTGCTCTGGCAGGGTGGAGATCTTCCTCCAAGGCCAGTGGGGCACAGTTTGTGATGATGGCTGGGACCTGGTCGATGCCCAGGTGGTGTGTAGACAGTTGGGCTGTGGGAGAGTGGCGTTCACATCAGATAGGGCCCGTTTTGGAAAAGGCAAAGGGCCCATCTGGTTGGATGATGTTCACTGCAGCGGCCAGGAATCAAACCTCGCACAGTGCAGCCACAGAGGGCCGGGGTCGCACAACTGTGTTCATTTGGAGGACGCTGGTGTTGTCTGTGAAGGTAGATATTAAGGTGATGAATAAGCGCATTAACAAGTGGCTACACGTTACAGGATGTGCATTGTCTTCTGTTAAAATACCATGGCGGTGCATCTATGGCTTCCTTTTATTCCATCGAATAAATGACATGCCATTCATCCAGAGGCATGTGATGAAAAGTTGCCTGAAGAAAACTTGCATGTTGGTATCCCCAGTTTTTGAATGTGTGGGGGAGTTACAGTTGATAAATTTTGTAATGCAACATGCCCCCGCAGCTCAAAAAACAAACTTGAACTTGTCCCATTCTACTTACAGAAATTGCATTTAATTTGACATTTTATTTCCTATAGCATTTAAAGGAACAAGTGTGCAATGGAAAGACTGAATGAATGTTTAATTGGTCTCCAGAGTCCGGCTGTAATACTTAGTCTGAAAAATGAAACTCATGACCTAACTGATTTGCTACATGCCTTCCTCATCCTATTAATTGGGGATGTCACTTTGCATGTACGTTGATCTAAAATATTTAGTTTGAGGCTGTTGTCTTCATGCCATGACTTCTTCAATCAGCCTAAATGTTTTTCTCTTGTCGTAGCTGCATCTCGACTGAGACTGGTCAACACTCTCTCAAACAACCCCTGTTCAGGCAGAGTGGAGCTCTACCATAATGGCCAGTGGGGCACAGTTTGTGGCAATAACTGGGACCTGATTGATGCCCAGGTGGTGTGTAGACAGCTTGGGTGTGGCAGTGCCATGTCAGCCCCCACCACAGCATTTTTTGGACAGGGTACAGGACCCATCTGGTTGGAGGATCTCAGCTGTGTAGGAGATGAACCTACAGTAACGGACTGTACACGTCAAGGGTTTGGGCCGTATGAATGCAGCCACGACGACGACGCTGGTGCCATCTGTGATGGTAAAACTGCACTTATGCTAGATGTGTTCCATGCGACTTGACAAGATTTATTTACTGAGGGGCACATTAGATAATTGTAATACAGAAACCATTTTCTGTATTGAAGCCTCTTCAACAGTAAAATAAACAGTTGAGGCACATTTTAACTTGCACATATCATGAAGAAGGCAACTTATTCTTCATCGAGCAGATAGAAACATGTATTAATGGTCAACGTCCTGGTTCGTTTGGCAGTGTTGGGCCAGTAGTAGGATTGTGGATTCACAGACACTTGTTTTCCAGGCCGGTCGACAGCAACCGCTATGGCTTTTCCGCCAATACCTTCCATACCTCAAATGTATGCATCCGATTATACCACCAGTAGCCTCAGTGATGCAGTGGCCACTCCTCAAATACCAGACAACACAGACACTGAGGGGGATGTCCGCTTGGTCAATGGAGGGAAGAGCTCCTGCTCTGGCAGGGTGGAGATCTTCCTCCATGGCCAGTGGGGCACAGTTTGTGATGATGGCTGGGACCTGGTCAATGCCCAGGTGGTGTGTCGACAGCTGGGTTGCGGGAGGGCGCTGTCTGCACCAGGCCATGCCCGTTTTGGTCCTGGCCAAGGGCCTATAGGATTGGATGATATAAAATGCAACGGCCACGAATCTAAGCTCACACGGTGTGGGCACAGAGGACTGGGGTCCCATGACTGTGGTCACCATGAGGATGCTAGTGTTGTCTGCGAAGGTAATAAATTCATGAACCTATGGCTACACATTATCTGCTTTGTCGTAAAAGGCTTGGCTAAAATAGCATGACAATAAATCTATGGCTTATTTTCCTATTGAATAAATAGCATCCCATTTTCCAAAAGCAAGTGATGAAGCTTATTTGGTATTCACAATATTCACAGTGGAGTATCTGTGCATATCTGTTGTTATTGCAGCGTTTAGGTATTATTACCATTCCGGATTGGTCAATTCTATAGTGCAGCCCGATTGTGCCAACATTGTTAACTTTGTCCATAGGGGTTGCTATAATTCGCAGTCAAATCAAATGATAAGCCCTGCCGCCCTGACAGCAGAACATTTCTGAAACTTGGTGCACAGGCGTAATTTTACATGCTGAACATTTCTGCGTTGCAGACCCTTAATGTACCTCTGGAAAGATTTGATTTGAAAACTTAAAATGTATCTTCAGAAAAACTGGATCAAATGGCACAAAATCTGGTGCACATGCTTCATGTACGTCTTTGAGGTTAAGTTTAAAGGGGATTTTTGATTGCATAAGAAATAACAGTTTGACAAAATCTAAATATGGTAATTAGCAAAAGGATTTCTATCAATCACAAGTACGGTTAATAAGGTGCAAGGGATGATACACTTGCAATGCACGTAGAGAACGCCTCCCTAAACAAGTGTCAGTAGCTAATTGGATGATGTCACAGTGTCAATAAGAGTTATTGTTTTATTCATTGAGAAGCACATTTGATAAGAATGCAATACAGAAAGCCTTTTCTGTATAGATGCCTGAAACTTGAACTTATCATCACGCGGGCCACTTATTCTTCATCAAGCAGATAGAAACGTGTGTCTTGATGGTCAATTTGGTGGTTCGTTTGGCAGCATTGGGCCAGTCGTAGCATTGTGGGTTCACAGACCCTTGTTTTCCAGGTAAATCGACAGTGGACCCTGCATCCGATTATATCACCAGTACTCTCAGCGATCCAGCGACCACTCCTGAAAGACCAGACAGCAACACAGCCACTGAAGGGGACGTCCGCTTGGTCAATGGAGGGAATGGCTCCTGCTCTGGCAGGGTGGAGATCTTCCTCCAAGGCCAGTGGGGCACAGTTTGTGATGATGGCTGGGAGCTAGTCGATGCCCAGGTGGTGTGTAGACAGTTGGGTTGCGGGAGGGTGCTGTCTGCACCACGTCACGCCCATTTTGGAGCTGGCCAAGGGCCTATAGGATTGGATGATGTAAACTGCAGCGGCTACGAATCAAACCTCACACAGTGTAGGCACAGAGGGCTGGGGTCCCACAACTGTGGTCACCATGAGGATGCTGGTGTCGTTTGTGAAGGTAATGAATTAATGAGCCCGCGCCTACACATTATCTGCTTTGTCTTCTGCTAAAATAGCATGACAATAGAGCAAGGTCTTTTTTCAGATCAAATAAATAACATCCCATTCTTCAACACCATGGGATGATACATTGCTTATTTTGTTTGTCGTTTGAGGTTGTCTTCATGCCATGACATCTTCAATCAACTCGTCAAATGCTTTCCTCTTGTCGTAGCTGCATCTCCAGTGAGACTGGTCAGTGGCCTCCCCAACAACCCTTGTTCAGGCAGAGT
>OMKQ01100072.1:0-20864 GCA_900302335.1 Phycis phycis
CTAATGTGTGGTTTGTTCTTTCCAGAAAAAAAGGAATGGCCTTAGTATAGTAACATGCAGGGTCTGACACATGGATGGATGTATTGTTTGAAATTGCAGAAGTGCTTTGTTTAGCTATAGAACCAGTATTTCTTATTGTGCGGTACAAGGTCGGCCATAACATAACAACATACAAATCTTATCCATTTTCTTTGGAATACGTTAGGCCTACATCATTACTTATTAAAAATCTTGAGGGGATGAACAGGAGAGTGATGAAGCAGAGTAGAAATAAAGACAAGAGGATATGAGAGGAGCGTTAACAAGGAGCGTCAGTGGTCACTGACGTGATTTCTTTAAATCCTTCTCCTACTCGCCACGTAACGACGCTGTTCAGCTCCGCAACCAACCGAGTGTACACTAGAGGGTGGTAAAGCAATATATTCTCCTCCACGTCTGAGGGTCATAGATGGCAAAATAAAAAGTCACCACTATCTTTCAAACAATGCGTTCCAACAGTTGCGCAATTACAACACTTCAATGTTTATTAGAATCAAAGTTAAGCTGGGTCGGCCTTTGCCTGCCACAGCCCCCACTCGTCAATTCATCGCTCTGTGCTCCTCAACGTCGAGGTGGACGTCGCGTCTCGTTGACGTTGCAGAGCGCCGCTGTGTCGCTTACGTGCTGCAGTCGCTCGAGTGTGTGCAGCCCATCATGTCTGCAAATGATGTGAGGTTGTTCTGTTGTTTTACCCACACCAAGACCACATGATAAATCACACACGTTCACACACGTGTCTGACCTGTTCACTTTTGGCGCAACCACATACAAGTCTCTTGACACAACATGACATGTAAAACAATAATAATTCCTATTGTTACATTCGAACTCTTTTGAGATTATTTTCTTTTCTCACAGCAGTTAAAATAATCTATTCTCAAGATCAATATGTTGTGCCCTTAAGTAAGGGAGGTAAAAACGGCACAATCCCTCAACTAGAGCCCCAAGGCATTACCAACAGACCGACAAACAATTAACCCTAACAGACAAGATCTGTATCATTGGTGCCCATTCCTCTTTTTAATCACTGTAGCAGTTGACCCCTGCCACGGGCCGTCTAGGTGGGCTTTACTGAGCTGCTTAGGCACCATGTGCAAGCTGGTTTACTGCAGAGCTTGGACAGTATGAGCAGGGGTTGCCCCCCGACATGTCAGTGCTCTTTCTGAGCGTGTGTGTGGTCTGCTGAGCTACAAACGTATCAAGGTCCACAGAAGGGGGGGGCTACTTGCTCCTGAACTGCCATAAACGGCTCGTTTACAGTTAGCATTTACTTCCGTGATTTTGGTGCATCAAGAAATCACAGAAGTGCAGCAGTCCCACCTTGCGGCTGGCTTGGCACACCCTCGATCAGAGCTAGTTAGAGCGGCGGCCGGTGGGGTTCTGGAGGCGCCATGTCGAGAAGACGCCATTGTCGTCCCTGTGATGGCTCATCCCCTCGGTGTGGCCTTCCAGACAACATGAAGAACCTGTTAGTCAGCTGAGAAATGTTCCTCAAATATAATAATGACTTCAAAGGCTTCCTCAATGGTAATGCAACCACAAATGTCAATGGCTACAAAACGTTTACAGTTAAAGTCACCATATTGATCCGGTTAGAGAGCGAGTTTCCAACCCTGGGGAGTTGGAAACTATAACACAATTTCTCTGAAGTTTCTTTGTTCTTATATTTTGTAGCGGGACCTGGATGTGCAGATGCACTCTCTTCTACCGAAGAAAAGCCTCGGGACATTGTGGCCGAGGATCAGCTGACAGCACGTGGTCCACCAGCAGCAGGTCATAAAATTAAGCGTCAGTATGGTTGTTGAAAAACACGCATCGTAAAACATTTTTTCAATGATTTGTTGTAACCAGTATGAAGTTATAACCAAGATTTCAAACTTTTGTTATTCTTGTGAAACACGTTTTAAGAGATTAGATACATTTTGCACAATCTCTTACCAGTTTTCCCTTCCCTGATGGTGACAATAAGAATTCGTAAGAATTTATTTCAGGTGATATGGGTACCTTTCTCTCACGCAATTGTCAAGGCATTGTGATTGGAGATATATGACACCTAATTGAGAGGAAATTGTCTACCAGAAAATTATCCACTGGTGAATATTTTAATGTAACTAATATATATATATATATTATACAATGATTATATATCCAATTTAATAATATGTATTATTGCTTTGTTCCTGGATCACTGAAAGGGTTCATAGTACAGCGTTACCAACGTAACTGTCATGGTCTGTCTGTTGTCTGGTTGTCATGTTCTGGTTGTGTTGCTGTGTGTTTCCCCCGTGTCCTGTTCACCCTCTGTGGTTCCCCTCCTTTGTGGATTGCCCCGTTGTGTTCACCTGTGCCTCGTTCCCTCACCTGTCTTTCTAATTTGTAATTAGTTCTCTGTGTATTTAAGTCCTGTCTTCTGTTGAGTCCTTGTCCGAGTCTCATCGTTTATGTTAGTCGACGTTCGGCTGTTCCTGTTTCCCTGTCCAAACCTGTCTCCGTGAGTACCATTAAAATCACGTTAAGCTACTTGTGGCTGCGACTGCTCTCTGCATCTGGGTCCACCTCCGCCGCTAACCGTGACAGTAGACTTGGACCAACAAATGGACCCAGCGGAGAGTAACCCATACTGGGGCACCCGTTGGTCCCAGTGACAGCCTCCGCCTTCACCGCCGGCCTCCGGAAGGTTTGTGCTCCGGAAGGAAGGCCCGTGGCGATATTGTTATTACCAAATAACAATATCATGCCAAAGCTCATTATTGCTTTAAGTTATCATCATTTCTGTTTACATCAGACTGGAATAAGAATCACCGTCAGTACTATCCTATCAATCTTTCGCTGTGTAAGTGATTATAAACCTGAACGTTTTTGGCAACTGCTAGATGTATAATTGACAGAGCAGTTTCCTTATGCTCTTTTCAAAAAGATGAGTTGTGTGCCACAACGTGCTTCAGATTCTCTCACCTGCTGCCACCAACAGGTTCAGGATGGGGTACAGACAGATGTAGTGTCTGCAAGGAAATACCTAATTGGTACCAGTATGCATATCATACTTTCTTTTTTCTTAAAGGCTGTGTTTCAAAATGATTGAACAATTTCTCACCTGCCAGAACTTAATACATAAACTTAACCACCTCAGATGTGTCCCTCTAGTCTCTCTCCAAACACTCGGTGGTAGAGTCCTTACTGAACTGTCAATTTGAGTCAATTCCTGTTTGAAACACGAAATCAGTGTTGCTTAATATTGTCTGAGTGTTTCTGTTTCCAAGCGTTGGAGCGGAATCCCCTCCCTTTGTGACACCGATGACCTCTGAGGACTAATTATTTGAACCATCAGCCACAGCTCTTGAGCGTCGGCTGTCTACAAGCAACGCCAACCAGGTCGTCGTTGTTGCCAGAGTAGGTGGCCCCGGCAATGCGTGATGGACTCGTGCCATAGATGACCTGTTGAACTTGTACTGGGCGTGCAACATTGCTTGTCGTACTCAGCTTGCTTCAGTTCTTCTTTTCCTAGAATATGTGCGTGATATGCCGCTATGAAAGACTGTGAGCCGATCCAAAGGTTTGGAGCTCATTGGCAAGCTTCAGGCTTGGTCTTAAAGACGGCTTAGCAAAGTATAGTTGTCCTTTATGTACACTGCCGGCTCTTGGTAAGAACAGGAAACATCTAATGGCATCCTTGTGTGGTATCCTATACTGTTTATCGAAGGGTCAGGACTAAGCTATCAATACATCGTTCAAGGGAACGTTCGTTTAGAACTGCTGCATACAAACAAAAATGGAGCTCAAAATAACAATTGAGGAGAGGCCATGATGCATTTAATGATGAGATAAAATTGACTACTAACGTGAAAATTGCTTAAAAAAAACTAAAACAAAAAAAAAGACATAAAATAATCCTTTGAATGAGACTGATCAAATATTTTATTGCAGGGGTGTTGGCTGTAACAGAGTATCTAGAATTCTGAATATATTGCTTACATATATATATATATATATATATTACTTCATATACAGTATATTACACTATAGTGATGCTACATGTCCAGAGAAACAGCTCTGCTTGATTGCACAATCCACCACCTTTCAAACAAAGCCTACATCTTAAAATAAATATCTACATTCCTGAAGGTTTCATCGCAGTGATTAGTTACCTGCCATTATCTACAGTTATCCAAAAAGTCTGTGCTGGAATTTCTTTTTTTTTTTACTAACTTTTTCTCAACTTAATTTCTTTAAGTGCGTGACATTGACACAAAATAGACACTACCTTTATCTGCAAGTAGTAGAAGACAAACATGTGATATATTAATTGAAAAATTTGTTTGGCTTTTGATTAGTTTAGATTTGCACAAGCTTTTAGTACAGTCATTATTCACTAAAGGCACCTCAACCATGCCCAGCCCCCTTATACCTCATCATAAGGGCACAAATCAAGCATTGGGTCCCAATGCTTGGGATCCAATTAATGATCGGCTGATAATGGATAATTCTGATAATCAAATCATAGCTAATTGAGCCGATCATTTAGAAGCCAACATTGCTTCTGTTGTGTTAGCCATAGGGCTTACTGAGCACTGCACGCTGTCGTGGTGCTCCTGATGTCAAACCTCTGCACCTGAGTGGGGCCCTAGTGTGGGCACAGTAGATGGAGAGATCTTATCGGTCGTGGGCAGCAGGTAATGATCCGTTATTGGTATTGGATGAAGAAAGTCCACATCGTGCATCCCTCTGTCCTTTTTTTGTCAAGAGCATTGTACTTAACCAGATGACAACTAATCCGTTCAAGGAATAATACAGGCAAAACACTTTGACATTGTTATAAAACTTCTAACATCGAGTCACCCCAGGGTTTATTTTGCAAACACTCAATGGCAGCTTTCATTGCTGGATATTGATCATGTACTGCTTGCTTTCAGGGAAAAACTCAAACCCCAACACTGAAAAAAAGAAACCTTTCACAATATAAGTTCATAAATGCAAATTTATGCTCAGAGAAACAAAGGGATATCCAATAAATTGCTGCCCGATGCTGAAACCTAGATTAATCGGCCATATCCCGGCTGCCAGAACAGACCAAATCGACCCAGGTTAACAGTGACTATCAGGCCGTTTTCTCTCTGTACAAGGCAGCTGTACGGAGGTCATGACCACGCCCCAAGCAGGCAAAGCCGAAGTCCATAGGAATATTTACTGAGACAGATGCCCTGAGTTGTTGTCACATGAGAAATGTAACTAATATCTGATACTTATGGGTGATAATGGCATCTTCAGCAATCTAGTATGGTCATGGCAAAGTAAAATAATGGTAAAAATAGGTTCTGGGGTGCAAAGCACATCCCCAGTAGAGATATCATAACAATGTCAAAGTGTTTTAGGCTGTACTTTAAGGTTTGTCAAATCCTTTATATTATATGGTTTATGACCCAAGATCAACGATTAATTTTCTCAAGTATGTATTGTGCAATATCTGTAATTGGCCTATTCCAAAGTTAAACTAGCCACTATGATGAACAAATCATAGTGATGAACACTATGAACAAAATAAATAGTAACAGTTGTACAACAGTTGTGTAATTTCTGTTTCATTTCTCTGGTCTCCTGTTCTAAAATGATCTGAAAGGATCAATGAAGTACAACATAGTTTGATGATTAATCAGTAATAGGCAGTGCTTCACGACTTGATGAAAGAAATGAAAACTATCCTAGAGACGTGGTCTTTCTCTCATCTAGTTTCATGTGTGATAACATGTTTACCATATTGTGTCAGAATAATCTTGTAAAACAGCAGCAGTAAAACATTGGTTCCCTTTTTTGATTGTAGGCAGCACTCTGGGATGATGAGTGGATGTGTCAGATTTCCTTGTACCTGGAAAAAAAAGAGTAAGATGGCAAACATGAACAATCATCTTTCATATCTCAAAAATATTTGGATCAACGTTTTCCCTCATAAACTAACTTTTATGGACAATTGTGTGGAGCCATGATTCTTTAGACTCTCTCCACAACACATCATTAGAAAAAAAGACCAATTGATTCCAATAAAGTTGTCGTAATTGATCATTTTTGCAAAATTTGTTGCACTCTATTCATATTCAAAAAAGGAGATCTGTTCGCCAATTGAATGTCCTGTCCTGTGAATTTTACGCAAACACACACATTGTCAGTACTAACCATAGACTGTAGGTAGGCTTTAGGCTACTAATAGCCTAACTGACGTGTAATAATTAAAAAACATTACGTTTCATTCAGACCAACCAGGCAGATGACCACCCAGGGTGGGCGAGTCCCTACCATGGAGCATAGCGCTAATTAACACCCTTTTGCAGGGATTTGTGTAATGTTTAATGTTATTGTATTTTATTGTATATTTAATTGATTCTTTCGTGTCAATGTAGTATGCCAATTGATACGATTTCACTTTTCAGGTGATACTAAGTTGAAGTCAGTTCAGCTTTTAGTGTATTTGGGTTACAGCCAAACGAAAGAGAGAGGATGGAAGCAGTCATTAGAAATAATCGCAAAAATATACAGCAAAAATATACAGCAACCAACCTTCAGTCTACTGAGCCAAGTTGTGTGTTGTGTGATTTGACGTACTCACCCTCTAATTGGTTGAGTCAGGCTACACCAACCCCTCACCTCCTTGTACATGAGCCGGGACAAGAACTGAACAACCAAAGCCAAAAGGTCACTGTCACATCCGTCAACTTCCATTGCAATGAGAGGACATTGCAATTTAATAAAATATATACATTTTATTTTTATTTTTTTTCATTTTTCAGTCTGGTGACTTTTCAGTCTGGTGACATGGTTGCAGGTCGGCTGCAACCATGCATGTGGTTGTAGCAACTATTCTAGAGCGGGTGCCATATCTCCTTTCACTAAAGAGTACATTCAGAAATGTCAAACTTTATGTTCATAGGTCACATCTGTCTCATATCTCACGTCATGTCTCATATCTCACATCTTTATCTATTGATATTGTTGATACTTGTTTTTTGTTTATCACTTTTTCATTTTAACAGCAATCCCTAGTAAGTACCACAAGTGTGTTATTTGAAAACATTTCAAACCCACCATTTTACATGACGTCATTACATTTATTATCGGTTGAACCCTGTTTTCCGTTCCTCTTCAGCACTATTTACTATTTACGAGTTGACTTCTGCACTGCTACAGTGCAGCCCTCAGGCTAGGCTCCCACATGTCTCTTTAAACAATCAGTATACAGTATTCTGAACAAAGAGACATTTCTCTTTTATCAATGAGGAAAGGTACGAGGGGTCAAGTTTCAGAACCGTTTTATCGCATGAGAATGAAACCATCACAGCCGTTGCATGCTCCGTATGAAGGAAGCTGCAGTACATGTAACCCTCACTCACCAAGCAGGCCAGGACATCAGCAGAGATCAGCATGTAGAACACGTTGTTCCATCCTGTGGGAGAGATCACGCCCGCTAAAAGAGGACCAATTGCTGCTCCTACAAGATAAGAAAAAAAACGGTGCCATTTAAATCATGTATGATGTACATAATGGTAATCATGTTTGTATGTTTGCCTGGGATTTTCACAAACAATCACAGGCTTTTGTTTTAATCAGTTTCAGTTGCACACTTTGCATCTTTTGTCAAGGTCTACATCCCCAGAATCCCCACCTAAACTTGTTGGACCCACATGACCAGCACTGGCTAGCACTGGCTAGTGCTGCCTCCCCAATGTGGTGCCTCTGTGGTGTCTACAGCGTCCCTTTAAACTAGGGGTTCTCAAACTTTTTCACACCAAGAACCGCTTTATCATAAAAAAAAATCACGGACCACCTAACCAGTGGACCAATTTCCCACTCCCACCCAAAAAAACCCTTTTTAAACAGCCTATATTACAATAGCATTATATTTTGTATATTACAAATTAAGTCTGCAGTATCTTATACAAATTAACCTTTTTGTCATCCTCTCGGGGACCACTTGGGGACGCTTGTGGACCACTTTGAGTATCGCTGCTTTAAACCCTCAGAAAGCACGCTTCTCTGTCAGGAAGACAGAGAAGCGAAGTAAATACATTTAACCTAACTCGAATGGATTGTCTTGAAGGAGCCGTTGGGTCAGGACTATGAAGAGCGTCCAAAGTGGCCTTTGGTCAATACGTGATTTTTTTGGTGGAAGAACATCCAACAACAATAAATCATTTCACTAGAAATAAATGACCTGGCTGTCATCACTCAGTTATGTCACGGGACGACCTCACCGGCCCCAATGGGGTCATGCAACATGAGTTTAAGATGGCGCCTTCTCTGGAGCCCCCTTGACCTCCACTGCTGCAACTCCATCCTAGGGGAAATGGCCCCCTTTTTAACTTTGAGCACCAGCCCTGCTAAAGGCCTCAGTGCGGCTCTTGCGCGTGGACCATTTCACACGGTAACCACTCAGCGACAGCACTAAGATTACTGTAATTGTGATAGCTATATAGACCACCTTCCCACCTTGTGGATAACGCGTATGGTTTCGAGTAATAGCCTTACAGACTCATACAGACTCCTCCCTGGCTGGTTTTTTTGCACATTTTTGGGGATTTTTTTATTTGTTTTATTTGTTGTCATATGTTTTAGGATCGATATCGTTGACTTTTTTTGTTTACTGTGTTTACAGTTTAACTTGTGATTCTGACATCTCAGCAAACCAATTAGCCTTTGTGAGAGAGGATGGAGAGCTCTTTTCTTCTCTCTCACATTAAGACGTTATTGTCACATTTAAGTAGATCAATGCATATGCACGTACCTATTGAACCAGTTCCATCAATAATTGCAGTTACTGTTGACAATGCCCTGGAATTCCCTTGAAGGCTTTCATGTGTTCCCTGTGAGAACAGAGATATTGAGATTAGCTACGCATAAAAGTATTCACAAAGCACATCCCTGCCTCCAGGACATGAACATGTTAAAGAGCAGTTGTTGAGATGTAATACTTTACAAGGAAAACTAATATTGCACTACATACCAGATCTGCAGACACAGCAGTGGTAATGAGGGCATATGGTCCGTTGACCAATCCTCCACAAACCAAGAGCATTACTGCAGGAAACAGGAAAGCAATATTCAAACGTTGGCTGGAGACCAGTACGTCGTTGAAATACAGCGTGTTGCCTTTCACCCTAAATAATTTAAGTTGATCACATGGTAGCGCTTTTAAGGCATTGTAATTTTAGCTTGGAACAAATTCTGCAACTCAAATCAAATTCTTCACAATTAGATTACAACTGGCTTGAACAAATCTCATAGCAAAGACCGGGCTGTAACCCTTTACGACTAGCTAGCTGCTAGATGCTAGCTACATGAATCTACCCTCTTGCTCCATTGCCTGCGACTTCTTCTCTACTAATACATCATTCATCAGATTGATCCGGTGTTTGCTGTGTGTAAAGTGAGAGGCAGACATCGTGAATGTCTTGCCACAACCACGTCTACTTCTTTGTTCCAGAGAAGATCCACATCCCCAGCACACTAATCACTTTCTGCAATTTGTTCATTATGTGGCAAATTATCTTGCAATCAGAGCTTTGACTATGTTACCGGCCACGGGCCCGGATCGGAACAATGCATTTTGAGACCAATTGTGATCATTAATGATTAAAAATCATTACTGAAATGCAACATTCATATTTGTTTAGTTATTAGTTTATTATTACTACTCAAAAGGGTTCAAGTGTAGCGTGTATGGTGATCTTACCAACTGAAGTTGCGACGCTCTGCTGTCCAATGTAGTTATACAGGAAGAGCTGCAACATAAAGAAAAACTTTACGTTTTAGAACTTATTTTGGTTCTACATTTTTGAGAGAAAAATACCAACACCAGGGTAAAGCGATTGGATAATTAGTTGTGATATTTGTGCTAATATTTATGAATACCTATAAATGTACTCTGCATATGAAGATGGATATAAATTATATAGTAAATCTACATAATATCATTGTTATCTTTATCAGGTTGTCTATCTAATCAAATCTGATGTTTAATAACTCACATTGTCTCATTCTTATCACATGTAACTTGCACTACAGACAGACAGACAGACAAATACTTTCATGACTACAATGAGTATGTGGCTTACAATCAACATACTGGAAAGGATTGTGTCCTCAGAGTGTTTGTCCTCAGAGTGATCATAAGACTATATAACTATATAACTATGACATAACTATACGTACCATCGGAGCAGCCACAATCAACATGGCACAGCAGGTGGTCGCTCTGCCGCCGGTGTAGTCGGACACAACGCCAGCCATAATCCCACCTGAACACATGAATGTGACTGGTGTTTGTCTTCTGGTCTCCTATACTGAAGCATCTAACGTAATGTTAACAGTGAGGTGTTGCTGCGCTGCTGTACTTGACACAATGGCATTGTAGCCATGACTCTCTTTCTGTTAGGATTCACTGAAAGTATTTCAGCTCTTTGTCCAAAGAAAACCTACCTAGTATTCCACCAACGTCAAACAGTGTTGACATATCTCCTGCCTCTTTGGCACCAAATTGAGCTAAAATAGAAAATACAATACAAAATTGTGAATATACAGTAAAATAAAATATACGCATTAATTGCTATACAGCTTAATACATTTTAACCATGTTCCACGAGTCCTAATGGAGAGGTGGAAAAGGCAGCAATGTAAATTCGCAAAGCAAACTGTAATAAACATGTTCAGATGGAATACAAATATGTTGATGCAGTATTTATTCATTCATGTTTGCATGTTAAATTGCAGCAATTAGTTTTTCATTACTCACCTACATTTGAGATGTAGAGTGGAAGCCAGTAAAGGAAAGTGTAGCTCACTAACTTTGCAAACAGCAGACATAGAGAGAACTCCACTACACCCTACATGGATCAAAGTGAAATTAAAGAGAATAAACGTGCTGAAGTCAAACAGCGTGATAAGGACACACTCTGAATCGAGCTGCTCCTTGACTCAACAAGTGAGCCGGCAGCTGCAAACCAGACGAAAGCACAACCTACAGCACAACTGGGCCCATCAAATAACGTTAACCAAAATTGTTATTTTATAAAATCTCTTCCATACACATTACAGATTGCCTTCCTGAATTATGCTTGTTAAATGTTTATTACTGATCCAGTTGATTTCGGTTCTTATAAGTGAATCATGATGTTTGCATGCACACCAATCTTCCAAGTAGTAATATGTATAGAATTTACAAGTAATATGGTGATAATAATAGTCTAACTGAAATTATTTTCACATCCCGACAGCAATCAATAAATCAAATGCTCTGACAAAAATCTGGTATCTGTGGCTGTTGTAGGCCTGTAATAAGCCTGTCCAATCGTTTCATTCTGCCCAAATGAAATGATTGGATGGCTTACCTGTCTGTGCACCTACCTACCTGGCACTCGGCGCAGTCACTCATTGCACATGACCATGAGTTTTCCACAAGGCTCGGCAGAACTACTGTTAACGCTAGGAAGCTAATTACTTGTTTTGGGGGGAGTGTCTTTGGAGAAAGACATGAAGGGAGGGTGTGATTTTTTTCAACATCTAGCTAACTAGCTAGGCTGGTTTTTCCAAACTGCCTTCCCTGTCTTTAAATCAACTATGTATCCTTACACGATGACATCAAAATATCTTTCTAAAGTGTTTTTCTTGATTCAATCTAATTCATAGCCACATTTGTAAATTCAACTCACAGGGATACTTAGTGCTCCACAAAAGCTGATGGCCTGAGTGTGATCCTCGTCTGACCGCTCTATGGTGGAATTGCTTGATGAGGTCCCTTCACTTAGAGTTGTGTTCTGCAAAAGGGGTTCCTGCTCAGTGGCCTCATTCTGTCATAAAAACAAAATTGCACATAAAAGGGAAAATTACTTGCCATGCAACAGGTTTGGGTACTCTGAGAATAGCGAATCATAACACACAGGCACAAAACACATACTACATACATACATTGCTGTCAGAGAAGTCACTATTTGTACTTGCTCCATTACTAAATGTTTATATTGAGCATTAATTAAAATGTATTTAAAAGCAATATTTAAATTGATTCATTACAGTGGCCTTGATCATTTCCATTTATATTCCATTTACATTAAGAAAAAGGCTTATTTTTGTTTTGTTCAGTTTATTATAGATATGGGCCTTTTCATCCGGTAGCCATTTTGTGTCTAAATGCTATCTTTGAGGAGGAACTCAATCTCAATTATTCTGAAAATAACTTCTAAATAATTGAGACATGTCCATGCAAAAACTGCAGACCAGATGTTGGGATAGTCAAAATCTATTATTTTGAGTGTGTGGATTTAAAACACTTACATGGTGCTGAGGAGGTATGCAGTCAACATCTTCAGGTTCTGTGAAACAGATAAAGGTTTAGCTTAATTAAAACACTTAAACAGCAGTTTTGATTCAGGGGACAGCTTTTTGTGTGCAGCTTTATGATGTTTTCCGAAATGAACATCAAATAATTGTCCTTACATAACCTTCCTGTAATATTTGATAAGCTGCAAAATTGACTTTAAGGATGATACAAATATGACAGAAATTAAGTACATGGATGCTTTAAGCAGTAAAAAGTCAATATTTCTAATAATATCTTAACTAACATTAAACATACTACATGTACCTTACCCAGAGTAAGGAACAGGCTAATATTCAGAGAAAAAAAACTAAACTAAACTAAAAACAAAAATCTCAAAAATATTTAACTTAATCAACATTTTTTCTATTCATATTTTTTAAGGTACACATTTGTGTTTTTTAGTAGAAAAAAGCAAACTGACTCTCGACCAAGAAGAAGAAGCAGAGAATTCCGGTGGAGGTGATGATGAGCCCGGGGACAATGAAGGACAAGCCCCATGCAGTGGACACAAAAGCCCCAGCTATCAAGGATCCCAGGATGTTCCCCACCGACGTGTGGGAATTCCACACCCCCATAATGAAGCCTCGCCTGGTCACCAAAACACAAGGAACCATCAGTATTTTTCTTTTTAAGATACTACAATGTTTTACTTAAATCTGAGAGCTATTTGGACAAAGGCAAATTGTCAGAAAAAACATTTCAATAAATAATTAGAATTATTGTTTGCAAATACTACATTATAAAGCAATAAGTTGAAATGTGTATCTAGAAAATGCTTTGGTTGACAGTTTGTCTGTGCGGAAAATAATCCAGATAACATACAGTCAGCAGCATTACTCAGCCTGAGACTTGTGAATCTGCATTACTCACTTCCCCTTTCCGAACCAGTTTCCAACACAGGTCACTACTGAAGGCCACCCTGTTGTCTGCACCAATCCATTCATAGCCTAAAGAAACAAATATATCAGAGAAATAGTCAATGCTTTAACTAGACGCATGAAGGGTGGATAGAGCGATGGAGGGCAAAGTGGAAACAAAGGGTTCCAGTCTAACAATTGATGCTGAAATTATTCTCAAAATAACATAACTGCAGTCATGTGACCATAAGATATGTCATGTGATACTCACGGCTGCATGCCTAAAGCCCTGATGCCTTTTGTTCTTCACCACTTGCATATTCACAATACAATACTATTGTACTTTTGCCAACAATTACATCACTGTACGTTACACCGTTAATCATTAAATATATGGAAATGAAAGCTTCAGCCTCATTTGAATCCATTTCTGAGTGCATCTGCCAATTGTTAAATTACACAGGAATTACTGATCCACTGTTCAAAAGGGGCCTCAAAATGAAAATGATGTGGTTGCTAATAGCTGGTTTGGAATGTGTGTTCCATCCGTTACCTGGATGAAGGCGTAGTACCATATGGAGTGGATGTTCCAGTAGAAGCCCAGGCCAAACAGGCAGGTGAACAGGCCACTGAGCAGCATGCCGCACGTGAGGTAGTAGCGCAGTGGCAGACGCTCTCCAAATATTCCACTGAAAACACCACATGTTCCGTTGGTTAACGCAAAGACATGACGACGTGAACTACCGCACGCTTACTATATATGTGCTTTATGCACACATACCTAAAGAACATGCCAATTGCATACGCCACGAGGAATGAGTTGTCCAACATCCCATAAAGTGTCTGGTAGTTGTCCTGATCTACAAAATGAAAGCAAAACCATAAGTTACACAAAACATGTCGTTGAAGTTGCAAGGTTAAAGGAGGCCTGATATTTCATTTAAATATGGATGTCTGTTTTTTAAAGTTAAAATGTGTTGCGTTGTACGGACTTACCAAATGGGGCCCAGTCACACCAAGTTTCATTGTCAGTTATGTTGAGATCTGGCGGTCGGACGACCAAGGAACAATTTCTGTGCAGCTCACTCTACATCAGATGAAATAACAAACACCAATGCATGTTGATGACTTGTTTGTCATGCCAAACAACCCTACACTCTTCCCCACATGGGCCAACTACTTAAACAATAGGCTAAATAGTTTTTTCGCAATACAAATAATGCAATACCACTAAAACAATTGAGGACTGAAAATAAAAATGTAACTGTAGTTGCTGTAAGGCATGTTGTTTTAGGTTCAAAGCAGTTAGGGAATAGGGTAGTAGGAAATACCATTTAGCTATCACCATTGGTTCAGACATGATTTAAAATTGTTAGCAGGCCTATACAACTTTTTACTTGAACAAAATAAATCACCTTCACGATGCTTATCGGTTTCCGTGACAGGTGATACGCTGTGTAGAAGAGGAAGGTCAGGAAGAGGATGAAGCTCTGATACCTGCAAGACAGATCTTTCTTGAAAACCTATTCCGCTGCCTTCATATAGTTCTGATGTAAATCGCATGTACATTGCCTGGTGTATGACTATTCAGCAGCAAAAAGCCCTAATAGCACATTAATAACACAAAATAACACAATGGCATAGACACACACACGCGCGCGCGCGCGCGCGCACACACACACACACACACACACACACACTGACTATAAACGACATAAACAGTAGACATCTCTGATAATGGTAATAACTTACCAACTGTCTCGAGAAAAGGACGAAAAAAATCGTACTCCAGGAGCTAGAGATGACCTCATGTTTAAAAGGTAGGTTTTTCAGAACTTAACTTCAGACACCAGGGTTGTTATAACAATACTGTAACAAAGACATCGATCTCGCGTACAACAGGAGAGCCTATCGCTCAATTTCGTTTTCTCTTCTTCTCAAGTTAATCTCCTCGCGTGTAACTTGCATCAATGAGCAATGCTATTAACGAAGTATATGAAGCAGGGACTCATTATTTGTATGCTTTTCAAAGCAGACCAAAAACCGGCGGCACTCCAGTAGTCCCACAACTTCCTAGTTTAAGGAGTATATCCGTGCACATTCCAACGAATAATAACATTTGCCTCCTCGGTGAAGTCTTTTCAGGGCGCTTCTTTTAAATAGTCCGTCGGGTGTTCTATGAATAGGCAATCCGGACGATCGTCACATGAAAAGTAGACGCGAGTAAAATGCTGCCCCTTGTTTTGTTTTTTCAAAGTTTATTTTCCATGCACATTCATTCCCTGTGGATGTCGAAGACACGTGATTAACCACTCGCTGACGTCACGCTGCGTGGGGATTCAACTGGAAGAAAAAGACACACTTCACGCGTCAGTGTAAGTGATATTAAATGAAACAGTGAATCAGTTATTTTATGAAGGCTAACTCGTATGTAAGCTTTTACAAAACGAGGACGCAAGACTTTTTGACTAGATCGGACTTGCAACTGGGTTAATTTCTTATCATGAATAACCCTTTACCAACTAATACATATATTCATCAACACTTCTAATTATGTATCGGCATCCCGGCCTGCAGAAGAAAACCATTTGCAGCATATATTCATATATTAAGCATATGCTTATGGAACAAACGATTGCTGATGGCATTGGTTGCATAGAAAAACTAAGAGTTGGTTATTACTAATTAGTTATACCATTTGAACAATAGTATGGCATTAACACATTTTCCCCAAAGCATTGAGGGAGCTCCTGTGCATAATTGTAAATAAGGGTCCTGTGCACTGTGAATAAGGTACCATTCACTGGCTATTACGACAACCAAATTCCCTCCCCAAACTTGTCAACTGCATTACCAAGGAGAACATGCTCTTGGAGCTCCTTATGCCAACGTGGAGACCTTCCCCACCCACTGAAATCAACCCTCCCATTGGAATGCCACCAGGGGGGTACTTGTAACGAGATACTTGTTATGAGATTCATATTGTACATGTATTTGATATTGTGGGCCCATTACTGATGAAGAACAGTGTTCGAATCTTTGCATGGTTGGTTCATCATTGGTTCCAGATGAGTCACAGTCACTGCCGAGACGTTTCTTCCGTGACTAAATTTGAGCATGAAAAACATAAGCAGAAGTTTTAATAAGGAAGCTAAGTCATAACGGAATATGGGAGATAAAAAGATGTACACTTTGTCTGTTACAACCATGTTCTTACGACATACACAAGAGGCTGCCGTTGTCGTATGAATCGCATAGATTATTTGATACACACTCGCGCACACATATTGGTTTAGATTATGAATGATATTAAATTATAGATTAAAACGAAAAAAAAAACATACATGTGACACGTGACATAGACATTGTTGTTGCCCAAACGTCTGACAAAGTTGTCCATATCTAATGACTGCCTGTTTGTGAGCATTTAAAAAGTATAAGATATTATAGAGTTCAACTTAATTAGTTAATCTGTTTATTTGAACAAACAATCAACATACGTGGTCAATCGGATACAATGTTGGTCTAATCTCAATTTGTCATTGTTAATAAACACCGGATTATGTAAAACAATATATCATAATGTATTTTTTTTTTTTAATTATTATTATTGAATACTGAAACCTGAATCATGTTATACTAACTCCGGTAAGATAGGTGGCGTCCGCAAAACACGAGAAGAAAATGAGAGGAATACGTTATCTTGTAGCAGTACAGGCTCCAGACCAGTGGGAGGCAGTGTAACCCCGCAGTATGTGGCGCGCCAAACGTATGGCACAACCAATGAATGGAAGAAGAAGAATTCGCAGGAAGTAGTATCCAATCTTCGTGTCGCTGGATCAAATCTAACTTGTAAAAGTAACTGACAATGGCAACTTTTTTCGGAGAGATTCTCAATGTGCACTCGCGTGCTGTGGAAGAAGATGAGGAAGATGAAAACGACGAAGATGAAGACATTCTCAGAGAGTTGGACGAAACGAGGTTAGCATTCTATTAATGCAGTTGTCATGTACGCCTAAAGCTATAATAATGCTCATTGTCTTGGGGTTGAGGATGATTCTGTGCATGCTGTAGGCCGAAGCACAGTTACAGTTTCCTTTCAGTCTTTACTCACACAGTGGAAACCCCTCGCCGACTCTCCAGTCATTTTCCGAAGGATTCTTCTGTTTGAAAACAAATCGAAAGTGCAATTTAACTCCATTCCATATTTGACACTTGACAGAGTATGCTAAGTATGGTGCTTTCCTAGACATGCTATACATACAGAACTATAAAACATTACTTACATACGTTCATGGTACTATAGATTGAAAAAACGTGGCTTTATTTTTGTTTTGAGAAGACATGGCTGGTTTAGACATATTAACAGACATTAGTTTAATCTCAATGCATTTGGAAGATGTATCCATGTATCCATCCAATTCTATAAGTCAGACGTTGTATGTTGTGTATCCAATATATATTGAGTTAGATTCACACAGACTACACACTCAATTATGTCCGCGGAGATTCATTCATTTTGACGTTCAATATTCCTCCTTTTTGGCCTCCTAATCTCATTGTCATTGTCATTCTCCCAAACTCATTGAGAGAAAATATATTTCAGATGATTCTCGTTACATTCCTTCCTTTTTCAACAACAATATGATATTTCTGAAGGCGCACATAGTATATGTTAATAAGTGTGTATATACATGACAGAATCAACTGGTAAACCTAATATGATTGTGATGATGAAATGTAAATGATACATTCACAAATTTACATCGAAATACTGAGATGTTTACTTTTTTTCAACAGGCAGGTGCAATTGGAGTGGTATCAATCAAAAACTAACTTGATGCAGTGTACAAACTTGATCATAGCAGTTGGCAGTAATGCAGCAAGTAAGTGTTTATGTATTTTTGTGGAAGGTTTTCAAGTAAGTTTATTTACACCTTTGAACCATTGTCTTTTTTCTGGTGGTCAATCTGAAATCGTGAAATATTTGTTTTATGTTTACGTTAAATGACAGCAGTATTGATGAAGCAATAAATCTGTTATAGTCACCATCTTTCGTTTCATATTACACAGTATTAGATATAATCATGGGAAATAAAGAGTTATAAGTACAATACAAGGGTTGTCCTTAATCACACCTCATCTTCTATTTGCACTGATGAACATAGTCCATCTTGCTGTTGTGTCTTCATGTGTAGTAACGTAGGTTACATTTATTATGGCTAAAGGTGTGTGTGTTTCACACACCTCTGTACATATACAACATGCATTTGTTTTGATCACATTTTGTTTAATTTCTGTTACTAGGTTTTATGTCTGTGTATGTGCTCACCTCGGCAAGCTGGGAGGCAGTTGGGCATGCTTCACTTTGCAATGGGAATCAAAATCTCTGTGGACAAGCTAGCATTGAACCAGCATGTGTTTTCTACAGAAACAAGGACACCCCTGCAGTAAGAAATTACTCAGTATTGAAGTTGCATGTATTTTATCAATACCACCTTATTTTTGTTCAGTTTATTTTGTCTGTTTTTGCATTTGGTCTTAAAATTCTAAGAATTATTTGACTAGGGTAAGGAGTACATTTGTTATAAGAAGGTGAAACATTTAATTGCTGCTAATACAGTAGGAAAGTCACCAGAACAAGTTTCAAGCATATATTGGTAGAATAAATGTGTCTCAGTGGCTGCCTTATTAGGCATACCTATACAACTGCCTGTAATTACAAATATCCATAGTAACCAGATTTCAAGCCAAAAGAGGACATCTTGAATATAGTAGAACTGGAGATTCACACCTTGCGTTATGTCGTCATGAACCAGAATTTCTAAGGGTGTGTTCACGCCCATCATTCGTTTGATTGGGTCCGAACCAGTGGCTAATTTGTTACTTTCACTGTGCTGTGGGTTGTGGGCTGTGGTTCAAGCGATATTTAAGAGCTGACCAAAAATGGGGAAACGAACACTATGTATGACAAAACGGTGACCAAAGTCTTGACCAAAGATTTGTCTTCAAAGTTGGTTGGATCAGTGAAGTGAGCCGTTTGGGTCCGTCGGAGTCAGATAGATTTTCCTCTGCAGTTGAAGCGCTCCAGAGCACTGAGACCATCCCTCATGTGCTCTCGGACAGCTTGTTTTGGTCCGCACCCGAGTCTTACTGCTGCATTAACAAATGCTGAAATGACTATGGAGGGTAACACTCCAGGGTTCTGGACAAAAAAAGTACTGTGTGAAAGTTTTAACGAATGTTTCCCATGTTATTCCTCAAAGTTATTGTATCAGTGGCAATTATAGATAGATTGTGCATAAAACATGACGAGGAATGTTATTTTGTTTAAGTTTAGGTGCTGAGATGACAAATACATCTTTCGTGGATGTAACAGCGTTGCAATAATATGCAATTTTACTTTCAAGGTTATCATATGCAAAATCAGTGGCTACATCGAAGAAGACCAGCAGTTTCAGTGGACTGAAAAGGTAAATAAATGGACAGGATTGGCTACATCCAACTTGCCCACTATAGTTTAGAAGATGGATTGCAAATATACATTTTTTTGTGTGTTTTAAATTTTTTCATGAAAATACATGTTGAAAGACATCTGTGAAAGACATCAACTATTGACCTTTGTTGGCATAAAATATATAGCTTTCAACTGTTGAAATATATATGAATGAAGTTCCAATATTAATTTGGTCTGAATCTCTACAACTACACTGACCTGACTTTTCCTCATAGGTGTTTGGCTGTTTCAAGCAGAATGGACTGAGTGTGACTGTGCTGTCAGATAGCCCTGTGGCCGAGTACAAAAGCATTGACTATGCTGGTACCAGCTCCACCCCCTTCCTGCTTTGTCTCCAGACCAACTCTTCTACAATTAACCCTCCGTGTCGTCTTCTAGAGCAGCCCAATATATTCACTGGAATCCAAGCTGCAGGTAAGGCACTTGTTTGCTGTCAAATAAAAAAAACTAAAAGTTTGTAAATAATCTCGTGATTTGTCCTTCTCAGCCCTGTGTAAATGCTCATGCAGCCCTGTGTACGTGTCTTTTGTTAGTGGAATTGTAGTTGAACTTATACAAAGGATTTCAGCCAGTGCATGATTTTGCATCACAGCAATGGTATAAGCATTTACACATTATGCATCAGGTTAAAGCTTGGGGTTATTTATTTATTTTTATTCAGAACAATCAAAAATGTGCGTCAAACTATGCATTATAAACATCAATCACGATGATGTTTTTGGTGGGCTGTATTGTCCTGAACACATGTTGTGGTTGGTCGAAATTTTAATACTAATATGCAGACGTGTGGACTGGACGATTTTTTTTATCATCTTTTCATTTTGGCAATACCATACATTACTAGTGTTACCGTCCAGCCTCTAAATCCAAACTGTAATGGGGGTCTCTGGATTTCACTCGTGCTGGTAACCACAGCATTAACTGTATTCCTTTAAGCTGAGACAGGCTCCCCATGTAAAGGAAAAGGATTTATTCCAGTATCTTCATTGATGCAACAAAACTCTGAACTTGTAATTCTTCTACTCACTATATGGTTCCCTCTTCTCTGCATCACGTCTCCCTGTGTTCACACGTCATCTCTTTCCCTCCTGTA
>OMKQ01100073.1:0-12797 GCA_900302335.1 Phycis phycis
AGACAGACACACCAGAGTCTGGTGTGAATCTGTTTTCTATCAGTCATTCATCATTCACTCCAAGTGTGCCGGAGGTGTTTCTAAGACTTAATCTCCGCTCTGTTTATTAGATGACAAATGTTTGAAGATGAGCAGGTCAACGGGTGCAAGCTGGAATATAACTGAAAATACTCTCCCTCATCACCTCTCTTCTACCTGCAACCTCCTCTCTTTCCGTCTTCTGTTTCCAATTCCTTCCAGCTCAGTTTGCAGCTTTTATGAAACAAAACATGCTTGTGAGGAAACCTCTTCCTCCTGGCACCCCTCCTTGTGTCTTTGGTAAGCATCTGTCCTTTCTCTTTCCTCTTTTCTCTCCTTTCAATTTCCTTCCTGTTCCACTGCCATGTGCTAATGGCTGTATTTCTGTTCCTCTGTTCAGTTTGATGCAGCACCCCTATTGGCAGTGTCTTGGCACAATGATATAATTATGAAATGTTTATGATTACATTTTGTTTTCACATGATTTGAGTTGAATGATGAGTATTACTGGTAGACGGGTCAAGCAACATATCATATCAAGATCATTTAAGTCCATTGCCCTCTATGACTTATCACTGTGTGTGTGTGTGTGTGTGTGTTACAGTGCCGGTGTCCAGTGATCCGGCAGAGGCCATGGACCGGGATGAGTTCCGGCCTCATGGCAAGAGGAGACAGACCCCCAGCCCCACTCCTGGCCGGGGCTCCAAGAAAGCCAAGATCAAGGTCACCATCGTTTCCCAAGGCGAGTCAGCAGGGGGCGCCGTCGGTTCTTCCACGCAGGAAGGTAGACGCTGGCTCTTCGCTGTAGCATTTCAGTAGCACACACAGGGACTGGATACATTCAAAGTGTATAATTGATGCCATGTTTTTCCTGAGTCTATGGTTGCAGTCACTATTATCAAGAGCCAGTGAACCCAAACCCTTTAAAAAAAAAAAAATTCTAACGTGGTAAGGCCTTACATGATCGTCAACGTAGTAATCTATCCTATTTTATCGCTGTGACTGAAATAAAACCCTAATTTAGAGAAAACAGGAGTAAAAATCCTGTTTTTGATATCTTGTCTCCCCAACACAACGTTCCACTTTGCACGGAATGCAGGTAATGGTTATTTCGTCACAACCAGGGAGGTGTGTGTGTCTGTCTCTGTCTGTCCGGGCAGCTGTTGACTGCGGTGTCCAGGGGAAAGATTAGCTTAGCTTCTTGGACACTAGTATAATGTGTGGAGCTTGTTCTCTGGGCAGCCTTTGATTTTGATGCTCGTGTCTGAGAGAGGTTTAGGCTTCATGGACACCCGTAGTATAACTCTATGGTGGGTGGCGCATTCATACACCATCGCTCATTATAGCGCTCAGACACAACAACGGTGCTAAAAAAGGTTCCACAAAGTTGGTGTGGGTTGTAACCATGGGGATAACGCCACCTCCACTGGCTTCCTGTAGTGGCTCGCATCAAATTCAAGACGATGCTACTGGCCTACAAAGCCGTCAATGGAACTGCCCCTACCTACCTCCAAACATTAGTGAAACCCCACGCCCCTGCTCGAGCACTCCGCTCAACTACCTCAGCTGGTCGACTAGTACTGCCACCACTAAAAGGAGGAAAAGGTCGGCTGGCGAAATCTCAACTCCATCTTCTCCGTTTTGGCACCGCAGTGGTAGAACGAGCTCCCTGCCAATGTCAGGACTGCATAGTCACTCCTCATCTTCCGGAAGAGACTCAAGACCCACTTGTTCAGAGTTCACCTGAACCAGGCATAACTATCCTCATGCTCTTATTTGTTGTACATCTTGGCACTTTAATCTTTGTAATTTGGCACTTTGATTGCTCTTTGTAACTTGGCACTTGTACACTAGCAATGGTTAATCTAGCATTTGAAACTTGTTCTGGTAACTTTCTTACTGTATTAGCAGCAATGAAATGTTTCACCTTCTGTTGACAAATGTACTCTTTGTAAGTCGCTTTTGATAAAAGTGTCTGCTAAATGCCTTTAAATGTACATGCCCCCCCATGTCTCTTACAACTCACTAAGAATAGGCTGTTCGTGGTTCTTTGTCTGGTGTCAAAATACATGAACCAAAATAAATAGTCCTTTTTTATTTGATGAATAACTGCTGTCCCTATCATCAATAGGGATGGCGGTCTTACCCCTATCCTTCAACAATACCTACCACCTGTTGAAATCCTTCACTATCTATACATAAATATATCTTTAGTATATTAAATCTACATCAGCTACACTTGGAAATGAATGTTTGTAGTCCTCTTGACCTACTTTCAAGGAACCATTTTCCAGAGGCAGAGAATGTACCCAAGTTACACACCCACACACTGCCGGAATACATGTGAATACATCTGAGTGTTCCTATTGGCTTCTATAGCTCTCACATTGTAGTAAGCTGCTGTATTATGAATTGCGTAAAAACATGAAAAACAGCATTCATGTTGGCTCAATGTAAGTGTCTCATGCTGTTGGTATTCTTAAGGCCATGAGATGCTGTGTGTGATCTCACATGCATTCATCTTTCCTCTTTGTTTCTTTCTCATGAAAGTTTGGGTTAGGGTTAGGGTTAGGGTTAGGTGACGTGTGACGTGACGCTCAAGACTCGCTTCTAAAGAAAATACAAATGAGTGAGCAGAGTACTTCTGTGAAACATGTCCAAATACATGGTCAATGTGTACATCATGGCTCAACCAACTCACAGGATTTATTTCCCAGGATAAACAACCCTGATAAGTTCCCCACCCATGGTCATAATGTTCCAGGAATGATCTCAATCACAGAACACTCCCCCACAGGCAGTGTCTGATCACATCTGAAAGGCAGCACTGACTAGATTGGAAAGTGTCATGGGTCAAAAGGATTTGACTCACCCATAGGTGACTTAGCCGACTCTTTTTGCATCAGGTCAAAACGACCTGAAGTTATTTATTTAAGATATGTTTCAGGTAGCAGGTAAGGGTCGACTGGGGACATTGGGGTTCAAACCCAGAACCTTTTTGGCTGGAGTCAAACACCCTATCTGCCCCCAGGAGAAAACACCCAACATACACAAGGTCATAGCTGAAGAGGGAAGAGTCCATTCTAGTAAGTACATACACATATGACTGACCTGTCATAGTAACGCTTGGTCTCTGCAGGGCGATGAAGAGGCCAGCCTGGGCCTTCCCATCAGCCCCTTCATGGACCGCTCGGCGCCACAGCTGGCCGAGCTACAGGAGTCCTTCATCACGCACATCGTGGGCCCGCTCTGCTCCTCCTACGACTCTGCGGCGCTGATGCCCGGCCGCTGGGTCCACCACCACCCCACCGGCACCGCCGACACGGAGACTGAAGACGTCGAGGTGGGGCTTGGTGACGATGGCGACGATGATGAAGATACGACAGAGGAAGACGATTCAACCGGCTCTGACACCTCCCGTATGTACTGTATAAAAATCACATCACCATTATCATTCACCAGAACCGGGCTGGATCCATTGATTCCCATCGCGGGCTAATACTCCAGCGATGTGATAACCTAATAATCTAACCCTCTCTCTCTGACCTCAGCTAATAATAAGCAGCATGTCTTTGAATCTCAACTTGGCATGTTTCCAAATCGAATGAGGCCTGAATAGCCAGCCAGGCGGATTTCTGAAGGTTTGTAATGTGGCGGAAAAGGCTTTTATCTAATCTTATTAACTTGGCAACTCAGTTCTGGTTCACAGAAAGACAACACAGTTTGGGGGGCTTTCGAGTTTCATGTCCTAGTTTAGTCCTGCCAAGTAATGTGCGTTGCAAATGTACTTTGTCTTTTGTACAAAGAATGCTTACAATAGGTTTTTCTATTTCTTTCTGCCAAAAAGCGGCAGTGCTTATTTCGGGGCTAGAACAGAAACTAATCCTGTCTCTGGGCTTTCAGAGATACGAGACACACTGAAGACCAGGAGAAAAGTCTTTTGCCAAATCACGCAGCACCTCTTGGAGAACCACGAGATGTGGAAGAGGGTCATCGCGAAGGAGACCCAGGAGCAAGCCCAGAAAGAGGCTTCAAACTGCCTCAGTGGCCCCAGCGAGCCAATCACAGCCATTATTCATGAAGAGGAGGAGGAGTCAGCAAGCAAAGAGGAGGAGGCAGTTAATGGCGTCGAGGAAGATGATGAGGTACCGCCTATTGAGGGACAGGCATTTCCACAGTCAGAGATATTGGTGGAAAAGGAAGAGTAGCCAAACTTTGCTCTATCTTTTGTTGTTTAACCGACTTCGAACTTTGACCTGTTGAACTAATCAATTTTTTCTTTTTTAAGTAATCTCTTGATGCGGTAGCCAGCACATCACCTTGACACAACACTGTAGAAGATGTTCTGGGTTATATGTGCCTCAGAAAAAAAACAAACAGGGTGGAGATGCACAGAGGATGTCTGCCAAGTGCAATAAGGAAAGGGGTGGCTAGATAAAACACAAGAGAAAGCATCCTGTATGTCTGTGACTGTGTGCGTTTTCATTAGCCAAGTATGTTGCCAGCTGTCTTCACCTTGCAAAAGAGCGTCAATCTAGTTAACTATGGCCAACAACAGGCTGTTGATATCATTGATACATGATAGGTCCACCCCAGAGTAGCCACTTCTCTGACATCACAGTGCAGTGGGGTTGCCTGGCAGGATAGCAGGAGGATCTCTAAGGGGTCTTAGAGACACAGGCATGAAACCTCTCCTTGGTTCAGCCCAATGGATTCTAAACAACCGCTATAAAAAATAAGCAACACCAGGTCTTCATGCAAAAAGTAAATACCCACACAGACAGACACACACACACACACACACACACACACAGACATACAAACACATACACATACAAACACAAAACGTCTAACGACGAAGGCTCTAAGAAAAACAAAATGTTTTATTCTCAAGGAAAATGCTTCCAGAACTCTCTGGCTCATGTCACACACAAGGATTATTGAGTGATTATTGATTATTACATTTACATACATTACGTTATTACAAGAATTATTACACATTTACTAGTATTTAGTGTTTCCCTCGCTCGATTCCCTTTGTCTTTTCATGAAGGTCAGTCCAAGACCTCCCCAGTACAGACCCCCACCACACAAGACCTTCACCACAATGCTCAGGAAGACCCAACACAACCTGGCAGGCATGCTTCATCTCTGCAGGATCATAGGAAATCTGCTACGCCGCTAAATTCATAATCTGTCATATTTATCAAAATGTATTTGTGTTACATCCATAAGAATGAAATGGATCTAAACTAAATCCTCACATACATGACATTCAAACCTGCAATGTCACATTTTAATAAATAAGCAACCCATCCTTTCAAATACACATGATGGGATAAAGATCGTATAGCCATTCCTTCAGGGATCCCAAGTAGAAGCTTCCCTTCCCAACCAGCATACCCATCGGTAGGCCTACTCACCCAGCAGATTGGGGGATCAATGTCCATATAAAATGGAGCAGTTGGAGCCAGCCCTTCATGGCTCTGTCTTCCTGCATGCTAAAGGCGACAGCTAAAACTTGATTTCACATCGTTAGTACTATCCTACATTTTGTTTTAGAGTTATACAGCACACATGTAGTCTTACTCATTTACCTAGAGGGTTTCAAAAGTTTTTACAAACATTTAATCAGGTTATACTCTTTTAAGGATGAAATCACTGCCCTACTTACCTCCATTGTATATGCTATTGTATATTGTTCATGGGAGCTCATATAGCATGGTATGTAGGTCGTGTGTTTTAGCCAACCAGGTCAGGAAATAATCCACAACTCTAGACGGCCCTGAAACGTGTTCACCCCAGAATCTACCAATAGTACATCATTAGTCATTTGACCCAAAGGATCACATTAGAGCAGATTTTGTTAGGGTTAGGGTTAGGGGTTAGGGTTATTGTTAGGAGTCAGGGTTAGGGGTTAGGGTTGGGTTAGTGTTAGGGTTAGGGTTATGGTGTGGGGTTAGGGGGTGCATTGCCCTGTTTCAGAGTCTGATTGTCCCTTTCATGTGACGTTATAGAGAATGAAACGGCAGTCAAGTCAGACGGGGAGGATGCTTGGTTTCTTTGTCAGCGATAAATGCATTTCTGGAGGCACTCACTCACGAACACACACTCACTCACTAACGCACACTCACTCACTAACGCACACTCACTCACAAATGCACACTCACTCCCCCTCGCTGACACCTGACCGGTTCTTTGGAGATCGGGTTCCTGTTGAGGATGAGGAGGATGTGGGCTGAATGTGAGAAAGACAAGAAGGAAAACATCAGTGGCCTCAGCATTTAGATTTTGTTTTTAAATAATATATAATAAAATAATAATAATGCTAATAAAACATGAGACAATGAGGTCTGATTGAGATGCATGTTGCTTTAAATAGTTTTCACCAAGCTAAAACTTGGTCTTGACACCTTTCTCAAATGTGATATTTGGTAGTTTTTTTTTTTTAAAAGGGACACTTTTATATGAATTCCAATTCATCCATCAATATTTTCCAAATGAAAGTGAAAGGATTTGCTAAAATAGAAAAAGGAAGCCTACATACATTTCCAACATTTCCAAGGCCCCGTTGCAGGTGCATTCTGCCTCGGAGGAGATGAAGTTAGGTGAGGTGAGAAGATGAATGACGAGTTGGAGCAGTTTGTCTGCCACTCAGATTATTAAGAGTGTGGCTCAATATGTATGCAATATAGTTTCATTAAGATGTCTCATAAAGATGACCTCTTTCTTCCCTTCCAACACAAACAAAAACCAGCACTTGGTGAAACAGATTGTGTGTGTAGTGTAAACGGCATGTCCAAATCCTTACTGTAACTGTATCCGCTATATCCGCTAAGCAGTCACAACAGACACTGTTTGAAGAAGTCTTAAGACAGCCGTGTACATCAATTTTACTTATTCTCATGTATTATCTGCATTCACTGCAACAGTTGAAAAGCTAAATATAAGCTTGAGGTTTAGCTTCAATACATTTTGATTTTCTATGGTTTGTGGCAAATCAAAATGCGTATTTGTTTCTTATCACAAACAACTAGATCTGTTTTGTGGACTCCCAGCACAGATTGATTAAAGCTACTGTTTGAATCATGCAGGAACTAAGACACATGTTTTTAACAGTAACAGTAATAATAATAATAATAACAGTATTCCACCTCTGCAAACAGCACCATGTGCTTACATGTTTTATTTTCTGTCAATATAATGCAAAGCTCTGAGGGGGATTTCATGTACTGGTTTATCCACATTTAAAAACTAGTCTCAATGACCTTCCCTACATAAACTAAGGATGACAGTAAGTTTAACTTTGACAACAGCATCAACATCAACAGCCAACTGCACGAACAGTAGAGTGGCCCAAACAGTCAGTGTGAACCTGAGAGAAGGTAAACGCACAGTAATACAAAAATCATGGGTTATGGCTAATGAGGGTTTAGAGGTAAATCAATTGTATTTAGAATAGAGCTCTTTATAGATATATAACTCAGAATGTGTTGTCTTTGGCAGCTAGAAATGGTATCATTGTGTTTTCACGATTTTCACTTTCTTCATTTTCATTCACGTCACCATAATCCCAAATGCTACACGCTCATAGAGCAAGCAGATGTATTTTGTACCAATAAACAAGCGTAGCATCTTCCAGTATGTACATATTCATCCATTTCGATATTCTTTTCTCTTCAACCCATCTCTGTGAACAACGGAAGTGGTTCAAAGTGATGTATCCAAGCTGTGAGCTGTGACAGAAGTCTCAATATCCACAGGAATGACCTCATATGCATCTTATAGAACATGAAAAATAGGATTATATTCCGCCCTACAGTGAGCCCAAACCCCATATGGTAATATCCTCTCTGCATTAATGAATCCCATGCTCTCATTGTACGTCCCTGCTTTTGATTCAGTACATTGTTTTGCGTAAAAGAGGATTCATATGTGAGCCAATGTCAAGTTCCACTCATGTTGCCATGGCTTCACTTGTCAATGATTTGTAACAGCCAACATGTCAATATTGTAATCAACTTGTATTTTTTAATACTTGTATTTGTTGCATAGTAGATGCAACACTACATCTTACTATTGGCTTTACACGCTTTACTTTGTACACGAAAGCACATCCCACTTCAGTTTTTGAGGAAGATTAGACCAGATTTATTTGCCCAAGCCAAAGACATGTCGAGGTCTCTGTGTTTTATGTGATATGCACAAGGAAACCTCAAAAAGCAGCATTCAATGAGTGTGGTCGATCTTCTCTGTTGGTTTGTTTTAGAGAAGGTGGTCTTGGGTGGGCATTTGTTCATTGCAATAAGTATAACCAGTGTAAACATGTAATAGACCTAATAGAGTATGAGCAAGTGAAAAAAAAGAAAGATCACATTTATTTATCAAATGATTTCAATGATGAACCATCTCCCGCCCTTGGTCAATATATTTTTGCTGTCGATACTGTTTGCATAACTGCTATGTCTGTGTGCAGTCTGAGCACTACAGCAGAATGAACCTGAAGGCGTATAGGCGGTTTGAACCAAAAACACTGTCCTTTCTTTTCTATTATGTGTTATTTCTGCTGTGGGGCCTACGATCTTGCAACCATACAATTGTAGCATGTATGTGCATTGTTTGAATGCTAATAACCTTTTTTCTTGTGACAAAAGGGAAACCAAAACAAAGGACCATGTTTAAAACAAGACACGTGAGACTAGTATGTTTCTGTTACTTCACAGACTTCAATATTTATGTTTTGCTCTATTATCTTGCACTTAACACATGTAGCAATACCTATAGAATGGGGGAAATTATGCGATTCACAAGTATTTGTTAAGAAAATACGACATTTTATTCCTGGTAATTGTTTGATTTTGTAAAAAAAAGAAAATATGAGTATATGCTGTACAGATTCAACAAATATATTAAAACAAAAACGTTTTACAAAAATATTTATTTTTACTGTTTTGTAAGTTAGACACAATACTGTAGCTCCTCTATTGCCAGAATAAATGGAAGTGCCTCTTGACTGTGTATTACAAACTAACTATACAATATACTGAGATTATTAGAAGCTGTCACTAGCAGAACAGTGTTGATGTTGTAATGTGAACATGGTTTAATAACATTTATAAATGATAAACCTTTGTGTTTGTGTGTCTTTTTATGTACTATTTCCACACTCTATCTACACACATGATAAAGTGACGTCTCATGGTGATCAGATAATTACTGTGTGATGCTTATGTGGAAGTTTGGATGTGGGACCCATGAGAGACTATTTGAATGTCCGATGGACATGTGGCTCAACTAGCTTTAAGTGTGTGTAACATACTTGAATGGAAAATGTATTCCATCACAAGTGGTAACAATAATGAAAGTGTTACAGCTGCCCTATAAGGATTTCATGAAAATATGTGGTATTGTGAGTCGACACTGACAAGACAGTTACTGGTTGGCCAACTGGGTTGTTTACAGGGCATGATAACGCTAGCATTATGTGTTTAGGGTATAGAGGGTGTTTGGGGCGGTTTGCTAAGATTTTGCTTGATGGTTTTTAGGATGTCCAGGGTGATGGCAAGAATGGTTGCTATGTTGTTTGGGCCATTGCTAGGAGACTCCTAGAGTGTTCCATATGGTTTCTAGGAAGTCATTATTTGGTTGCTAGGGTATTCTAGGTGGCAGGGTGTTGCTCAGTCATTGCTAGCTTTGCTAGGTGGTTGCCAGGGTTACAATAATGTGTTGCACATAATCCCTTACAAATACAACAACAATAGCACCTGTCCTTATTATCACCTCTCACCATACATCAACCATACCATACCATACCAAACCATCTATCTATTAACATATGATTCATATGATGATCATGTCTCACCATACATCAAAATATGGTTTATCATGTCTCACCATACATCAGCATATGATTTATCATGTCTCACCATACATCAACATATGATTTATCATGTCTCATCATACATCAACATATGATTTATCATGTCACCATACATCAATATATGATTTATCATGTCTCACCATACATCAACATATAATTTATCACGTCTCACCATACATCAACATATGATTTATTATGTCTCACCATACATCAGCATATGTTTATCTACCATGGACATGACTTCCACTTTGAGCATTTTTTTTTTTTGCATTGTTAAAGAAAGCTTGGGTTGATAGTTGCCTTTAACCGTTGTTGTAAATTTTGGATTTGTAAGGTATTGATTGGAATTCTTGAAAGGCAGAGGTGTCCCATTTTTGAAAGTGACACCTCACCTAAATACCTGATCCTGACAAATGTTCCATTTTAAATAGCAGCACTAAACGCTTGAAAGCTACAGAAAACAGCAAAACACATAACTGCCAATGCTGATGAATGAACAGTGTGTCATTGTTCAAACAAACAATTCAGATCCCTGCTTTAGGATTATGACATTTGACAAAAGTCCACAGCCATTGACACACACACACACACACACACACACACACGCACACACATTTGCACACATATGCACACACACACGCAAGTTAATTTAATAAAATAATGCTGCAAGAGGTGATTCAATTGTGACATTGGCTTTCTGTTTCTGCTATCTATTCTTTTGCCACAGAGGTAGTTGTTTATGTAGTTATGTATGCTGTTGTTGCTTTACGCGCAATGCAGGTATTAATATCACGTTGAGATGCTACAGTCAGTCAGGCTTGATGTGGTTACCAAAACCATCCATATTAGACGACTGTCACTCTCCAAACAGAGTGTCATGGACTCAGCATCATGTGGAAAACGGCAAAATCACAAACACAATTTGTTTGCCACCTACATTTCTTTTAATTAGTATTGATAAATATGTGTGGCTCAAAATAACATTTTACTTGGCTAAACAGTGTTGCTGTGGCTACATCACTGCCAAGCTAATGTTTCTGGTTTATTTGATACCTAATTTAATGATATCTGTAATGAAACAACTCAAGGAGCCCAAAGGTGTTCAAATGTGCACCTTGATTTTGGAGAGAAACGATCAAACATCATCTAACCCTATCAAATAGATGGGGTACATTTTCTTTTTTGATAGATAGATTTGTGAGTGACTATCGCTCTGTTTAACTTTCTGTTGAAGCAAACCTAAAGTGGCCGACTGGCTGCCAGTAGAGTTCAGTGTGGTCCTTTTTGATCCTGCCTCACTTCAATGGGTTTTGGGGGATGGGTTGCACTGGAATTTGTAGCTTCCAAAGTGCGATTACAATGTTTGAGGCCAGGAATTTCAGGCTGTGGGGGGTATCACCACCCCAATGATGGGAGCTGTGTAGACATTAAGCCTACATCTTATGACGGCTTTCGTTTTGCAGCCTATTTCTGTTTGCTATAATGGATATAATTATAATGGATATATATGTTGAAGACGACCACACATATAGGCGACTTAATTATGAGAGCGTCATCATGCAGAAGCTTATATGTATACATAGTCTTTGAAGAACCGATACAGTACATGTTGTCCCAATTATATATATAGTCAGTTTGTATGAAACACTGTTGGCATGAACACAGATGCACGGTTATATATATATATATATATAACCGTGCATCTGTGGGTGCGTGCGTGCATTTGTTAGTATTACTGCCATTGAAATCAAATTGTGGCTCCGACCGAACAGAGAGAGAGAGAGAGAGAGAGAGAGAGAGAGAGAGAGAGGCGGGGGGCTCTGAGAACGATCTTTGTTTGGATCATATGTTCTGGTGACACAGTCCTCCTCCATACTGTACGATGGTTCGCCCGTTCGTCACTGACTGACTGATGAGTAGGAGACACTAGGTCCGTGGGAGAGCGCACCTCTACGACTTAGTTTCCTACGATGCTGTCTCAGATGAGGATGAAGTTAACCGAGGACCGTATTCCGGGGGACACCGTCAAGTGTTTGATTCGGGGACTTTAATGACGAGCTCTAGAGGAACAGGAACAGCAGGACTAGCGGATCCACCAGGGGCTCCATTTCTCTTCGTCATGTTATCCCCACGCATGTGATAACTTCCACTGGATCTGAGACACTGTGGTAAGTCACTGAGTTATCTATAGGCTACATGGTTTTTGTTATTATTATTTGTTAAATTAATGTCGTGTATTTATCGATCATTGATTTATATTTTATATCCCTGAAAAAGAAGGGTTACAAACTCGAGTAGATGAAACTACAAGTATAGAACAAAATATAGGCCTACATGACATTGTTGATTTGAAAACAACTCTGAAAAGTCTCCCTTTCTCCCATCCGAACGCTGTCGTTACCTTTTGCTTCCAGTTGTGTAACAACACAACACACTTCAGATAAACATCTTGACGTGTTGGCACGAAGTGACGCCACAACCTCAACACATCCATGGATTATTGTATTATAACCGATATCACCTTGACGTGTATACTTTATTTACCTCGACTTTCTGCTTCGCTTAAAACGTGTTATGTATGTGATACGTGTGGAGGTCATAGCTGGAGGTTTCTTGCTCTGAGATTATGAAACAGTGCTTTCTCCATCAAAGCCTATTCTCGTGTGTCCCAATAATAGTCATATAACGGGAAAAACGGGTCCCCAACGATCCATGTCTCAAAGATGCATTGTCGACATGTTGGTTGTGTAGCCTATGACTATACATAGGCCTACATACATTCTGTCTGGCAGAAAAAGAGGGTTTTCCATCAGTGTTGAATCCCGACATGTATTTATTGATTGTGATCAATGGAAACGAAGTTCCGCGGGGAAAGACGCGTTAAGAGCAGCGCGTCTTA
>OMKQ01100084.1:2003-18636 GCA_900302335.1 Phycis phycis
CTGAGTATTCATCCATGTTGAACCTCTCCTCTGGCTCTGGCACATCACACACAGCCTGCAGGAACCTCCTATTGACATTAAACATTAAACAGCGGTGACCACTTCCTGTCTTCTTTGTACTACCATTAAAGACAGAAACCCCCTCCTCTTTATTTAACGTCAACAACAAACACAGCAGTAACCACTCCCTGTTAGAGAGAGAGGACCTTTTTGGTCTTTATTTGTCATTCTCAGTATTTTTTAGATATGAGAACGAAATTTGTTCTCTGCATTTGACCCATCCTATGGTACATAGGAGCAGTGGGCTGCTAGGTTCAGCGCCCGGGGAGCAAGTTGGGGTTCAGTGTCTTGCTCAAGGACACTTCGACATGCAGACAGTTTTTTGGAAGTGGGGATCGAGGGGATCGAACCGCCGACCCTACGGTTAGTGGACGACCCGCTCTGTCCACGCGCTCTACCCACTGAGCTACTGCCGCCCCTTCTTCAGTCTGCTGGCAAGACTAAAGAATAACGACATTGAAAATAAAATCTATTGAATTATTTTGTGTGTGCACGCGTGTGTGGTAAAGTACTGTAGCCTGGGCCAGGCCAGATCAAGTCTTCTCATGCAGGGCAAAAGGAGACATATAACCCTAACAATAAATCTCCTGCATATGATCCTCACTGACAGTCAACACCGCTGTAGCAGTTTCATATGGGCTGATCCAGTCCATGTGATTCTTATGACCAAGCGATTTTCATAGGTGGCTTTGATATGTATACATCATGACCATAAAGGTCCTAAATCATCGACTTCAGTCATGTAAGGAAGTGTGCTTCAGCCAAAGTGAATCCTCCATGAATTGGGAGCAAACCATTATTGTCATTTTTTTTTTTTTTTTTTAGGTATAGTGAGATTTAGTCGGGAAGGGGGCTGGACTCAAACCCCGGTCACCTGCTCGATGAACCCCGGGGAACCCCCCATAACAAACATTTTCAATATAATTTTTCAAATGTAATATTGCTTCGGTATTTTAATATTTTAACATTTCAAACATGCACACATGCACATTTCCAGAGTTGGTAGATATTTTGGAGTCATACCTCCTGTCCTTTTGCTGTGATATTGTTTACTTGTTTTGTATATTACTGTCTTGACTGACCTGAACAAAATTAATTTCCCTTGTGGACAATAAAGAACATCTAATCTAATCTAATCTAATGCTTTTTCTGGACAGTAGCTCAGTGGATAGAGAGTTTTGTGTAGGCCTACGTCATACATTGTAGGCTATTTGACTGCTTTCCTTCACTTCAAGCAAAGCGCTTCCGTCTGGTGAAGATGGGTTTGGACTTCAGTTCTGCAGACCTCATGCTTCGCCGTCGCATCCGTGGGCCACGCCTTCTTGGGAGTGTTATCTTACGTCTTCTTTATCCAGGCAGATGGGTGTTTGTTTCCATTTTCCTGACAGTCATTTTTTTTAACACAAGGGGTTGTATCCCCATTGAAAGTTATTGACCAATCAGGACCAGTATTTAACAATTCGGTTGTAGAAATTATTTTAATGAAGATTAATAATTGAACACAGACCTGGTCAGAGAGTCTCTGTAACTCCCTATCAACTTTATAAATTAAATGTGGCAGTAATTCAGCACACATGCAAAAACGGCATGAAACACAGAGAGAGACACACACACACACATGCAGTGTGTGGTCCCACATAAATGGATCCCTTGTGCCTGTGTAGCATTTTGGCTAATTAGCCACCAAGAGAGTCCTAAACGAGTGGGGACGCATTCTCGATGAAAGGGTTATTTCAGGGAAGTCTTCAAAAGGATCTCCTCTTAAAAAGCATTAGTGGAATAGTTAACACCAACCCAGGGTTGTATCGGCCAGATGAAGGGGAGGGGACCGTATCTAGATATACACTGTAGTGTCATGGCCTAATTCATTAATCGGCAAGGCCTTTTTGTTCTCCATTTAGAGACTGACCTGTTCTGAAGTCTCAAGCCGTTCTTCATATTTTTTCAGTAAAATAACAAACTAGTTAGAACAATAAAAGCACTCATTATTCTCTGATCTACCTTTGATCCTTCTCTCTCTCTCTCTCTCTCTCTCTTGTGTGCTTTTTCCCTCGCTACCATTTTTTTCCTTCTCAGATCGTTTTGGGGTATTTGCCCACGATTTAATTGCACTTAAATGTATGTTTGATTATTATTATTATTTTGTGAATATAAATTTGATAACAAATAAATTGCTCTGCAGGCTAAATATATGTCCTGCTGAGTGGCAGTTACCAAGGCACTTACAGAGGATATGTTCAAATGTTATTGGGGGAGCAGTTAGTCCTGGCTTCTACTGTGTTCTTACCACATATAGATAATCGTTGCAGTATGCTTTGCTGAATGGGATGTGTTAGATGAGGATTCCTCCAACCACTGTCATATTTCTGTTGGTAGTGCTTAATTGCAACATAACATGGTTTCTTACACCCCAGCAAGTTAAGTGTTGATGATCCACTTGTCGTTGGCCTAACTATTTCATTGGACTATAATGATGACAGTGAAACAAAATAAAAAACATGAAGTCAATTGTAATATTGCTCACCCATATAAAATAACAGAACTTTAACAGCGCATGAGTAAAATACTCATGCTAATGGTAATAATCATGCATGTCTCAAGAAATGGCGTAGACAAACCCGTCGGCGGCAGCATCGTGTCAGCACACTGTCACGTGTGCTCCTCAGGGCACGCCGCAAAGCGCTTCTTTGTACATGGAAACAGTCAGTGTGAAAAGAATGATGCCATCAATGATGAGTGAAAGTGTTAAGTTGCCGCTAGCATTCGCCATCAAGAATTGAAGCTTTTTGATGTCCAGTTTTCAAGCAGAATGAATGGCTCCAAGGGGTTTGCCAACTGACAAACTCTGAACCCCATGGTGTCGTGGACCCTGCCGTGGACAGACAGAGACATACATATTCCTACACATGCCACATCCACATTCTTTTCTTTTACATTGCTCAGTTCACCTCTTCACTACATGTGAAGAGGTGAACTGAGGTAACTTGTACATTTCAATTGTCATGGCAACAGAGGTGTGTATAGTAACTAAAGTGATGCCCACTGCAATCTAGGAGTCAAAATGGGGAAATATAACAAAATATCGTCAACCGTCAACATGGCTTTTGTCCTCAACCTCCCCTCCGACACCGCGCCACCTGGTGCTTGCTTGTCACTTTGTTTGCTGGTATCTCCCATCCACACCTTGTCAGCCTGCCATCAAGAGAGGGGGAAACGTACAATTTACTTTTGGTCGACAAAAATGGCAAGTGACAAAGACCAATATTATTTTGAAAAAAAGAAATAACAGAAAGATTTTAGAAGGATTTTAAAGGCTTACTCTGTAATATGTGGCCAACCGTTTGGCGATTCCATTTGCCATACATAGCAAAACATGTTTTGAAAGTAACAATACTGTGATTACTTCATGACATGACATTTGCAGCTTGATACTCAACAAATGATTGAACATAAAAAGACAATGAGCTCAGACAGCACACCAGGACAACACAGTACAATGAGTGTTTTCTTTTTTTTTATTGTGAATTATAATTTTAACAGCAAACAAAATCTGTAAACATTGGCATAGAACAGGAAAATACCTGCTTGTTGTTGTAGAGAATTACAGTACCACAACACGTTTTTTATGTACCACAACAGCAATCCATAATTAAACACACACACACACACACCAACATGCTCCTGTTTCATAATTGTCAGAAATGTAGTAATATAAAGCAGGTGCTAGGCTTCTAACCCTAACCCTAACCCTAACCCTAACCCTGTAGCACAGTGCAAACCATATTCAGACACACATGCGCGCATGCAAAAAACTCACATACATATCCCACACAATCATACATACAGAGGGATATAAAAAAATGCACCACAGATGTCAAATGTCACTGATATTGTACTTTCAATGGGTTGACCCAATTTACCACTTAAATATATTTTGTCTTCATTGTATTCCAAAGGGTAATGATAGCATGCTAGCCTCCTCCCACATGTCCTGCAGTCACAGCAATTTCCATTGCCAGCATGGAGTAAAAACTAGCATGCTGACAGCCTGCACTCACCATACACACTGTGAGAGCCTTGTTCTGTGCCGTGCCTTTGGTGATGCTGCATCAGCCTCTTCATTTCCCACTGAGAAATCATTGATTTCAGTGTTTGAGGGATTGCACACATTGAATGGAGGAAGTATCCATAATGTGTGTGTGTATGGGTGTACTAGTGTACCCTTCAATCAATAACAGAATAGGGTTGCTTTGGGGAAACATTCAACACAACACTGACATTTCCCCTACCTTTGATTATACTCAACTTGCAAGCTACAAACCTGTAGGCACCGTTCCAATAGTCAATTTATTAACATTGTTTGCCATTCTACCAGTGATGCATTGTGGATTGACATTGTGAGTACAATGAAAGGAATCAAAATTTAACAAAAGTTAGCATCAAACTCCAATTCAAAGTGTCAACAAACCATTTTGAATGTTGTGGCCAATCCGTTCTACAGGATGCACTTCAGTTAGTCCCCAATAATAAAGAATTTGCTGCACTTTGTAAAGAGACCGAGGCAAATTTTAACATTTTGGAGTTGCAGATACCTTGATTGTCTGCCTCACAATGAACTATTTTGTTGTATATTTATTACAGTTTTTCTCAATCCCTTAGAAACAACAACACAATGTGTAACGTCATTATGAAAACGGTGCCCCAAAACCGCACACCATATCAGCAACTGGCTTGTATTTTTCTCACTAGGCTAGGTGCTTCTCATGCTCACATTGACACAGTTGGTCATTGGGTAAATCATTTTGTGCAAAAAGAATAAGCACAATGAACATTGTGTTGTACATAAGAGAAGGCCAGCGTGATAAGTAACTCTCCTTCTCACAATTGAAGTGCAACAGAGAACACATGCTGTCAAGTCAGGTGCATTTTGTGAAAACAAGATAATCACAAATTATGCTTAGGGTTTCAGCGTACTATTTCTGAAAATGAAGCAAGAGGCAGATGTCAATCAGGGCCTTGCAAGAGGTGTGCGGTAGTGTGGCAGGGGGCACACAGAGGACAGGGATGCAGGGGAAGGAATAGGAGTATGAATATTTCAAACAAGCTCTGGTCCACTATCGGAGACATAGTGAACCAAGGCCTAAGTATCTGTCTGCTGTCTACTGTGGCGTCGATAACACAGATTTTCTGGTACTGGTAATGATGGTATGTGTGTCTTTTCAATATGCATGAGTATACTTTCAGACTATAGAAAAAGCATAGGTGTCCTATGCTATTTGGCTTTGATGTGAACTACTGGGTTTTCCTATTTCCTATTTTGTAGAGGGTGATGGAGCTGGAAATAAATCACACCGCACAACATACATCGACGATGCTGGATTCAACGAAAACAAAGTTAAAAGACATGGCAGGAACACTTACATTTACATTCAGGGCATTTAGCAGACTTTTGTCCAAAGCGACTTACAATCAGTACATTTGTCAGAAGAAGGTGAAAAATGTAATTGCTGTTAATACAGTAAGCAAGTCACCAGAACAAGGTTTAACCAGAGAACATAACAATGTGTCCCGTGAACTCCCAACAATGGTGTAACTCACCATGTTCCCACAGTTGGACCCTACATCACAGCACATCGTATTGATTTGTTGGGAGGCCTTTACATTGTGCTCATCCCTGAAAATGAGAGGGAAGTGGTGAAGCCCGACCTACCAAATTACTTGATGATAGGAGACAAGGTCAGTTTTCAATGCTCCCTTCTTGTCAGGGAATGGTTTGCTGCCCGCCAACACATGGTGATGGAGTAATTTCCACCCTATTCACCCTTCCTCAATCCAATTGAGGAATTATTTTCAGCATGGAGAGTGGTGCATGAATGCCAGCTCCATAACTTGTTTTACCAGATGCAATACATGCTGGTTGTGAGAACATCACAGTTGAGGACTGCCGAGTGTGACTGAGATATCCCAGAGGTTTTGGTCCGGGCCTTTGAAAGGCAAGACATCAGGTATGATGTTAATGAAGTGCTGCGGCCTAGCAGGGAAGTGTCATTGGATGCCCAATGACACTGTGATGTCTAATTTGATGAATACTATAATAAACAGGTTTGGGAAAGGCTGCAATGTCATACACTTACCAGCACTATTCTCTGCACTATGCTCTCCTATACCAACACATAGTTATACTAGCACCCTTACTTTATGTATCTGACTCATAGTGTATTAATGTCTATAGTACTGTCTATATTGTACATATCGGACCTATTGGCATATAATGTCACCTAGTGGCATTACTTACCCCTGCACTATATAGTTTTTACTTATGCTTATACCGGCACTTCCTACTGTAACTGCTGCACATGCTCAAACTATTTGTCATACTGTATGTATCACTTACACTTGCTGTGGCTGAAATTCTTTCTACTAATTCTAATTCTACTATACCTCAAATCAATAAAACTGAATTTTCAGCCTTCGAGATGAGGTTAAGCATATTTCTTGTATCTAATAATATTTTCACATGTACTGGGAACATGAAATGTGAACAGTAGCAAAACAAATACTTTTATATAGAGATATGTTGTCCAAAACAAAACATTCAAGTGGTGTACAATTACATTACATTACATTTATTTAGCTGATGCTTTTATCCAAAGCAACTTGTTTGTTCACGGTGCATTCAACCATGAAGATACAACCCACAAATTGCATGAATCATGCAAGTACATAACATTTGTCAAACAAGAAAACTGCTTCTATTGCTATTTTAGAAACAAGAAATATGGAAAGTTTTAAAACTGCATCTTGAGCCAAGATGCCGTGTTGAACAGATGAGTTATGATGTGTAGTGTTTCTTCTGTCCTGATGTCAGTGGGGAGCTCGTCCCACCATTGTGGAGCCAGCTGGGGCCCCCTTGTAGTAAGGGAGAATCAAGTTGTTTTGGCAGTGGCAGAGCGTAGTGGGCGGGCTGGAGTGTATGGTTTGACTATGTCCTGGATAAAGGATGGGCCTGAGCCATTTGCAGCATAGTAGGCAAGTACCAGTGACTTGAATCAAAATTAGAGCAGCCACAGTGCAGGGTGTGGAGGAGTGGTGTAGTGTGGGAGAACTTGGGTAGGCTGAAGACCCACATGATGATGCATTCTGGATGAGCTGCAGAGGTGGAAACACACAAGCAGGCAGTCTAGCAAAGAGGAAGACAGGCAAGAAGTGACTTGTATTAGTCTATATGCCAGTGAAGGTTGTCACAGCTATTTTGGCAGCAGACGACAGCTCGTCATCCAGTGTTTTCTGAGCTGCAGAGACTGCAGAGTTCTTAATATTGATGGAGAGGTTGTAGAAGGGAGATGCCATCCCTGGAAGGATGAGCAACTCAGTCTATGAGCAACTCAGTCTTGATGACTGAGTTGCTCCAGATTGAGCTCCAGATTGAGCGACAAGTGGTGTGTTGACATCAACTGAGAGACATCAGCCAGATATGCAGAGATTAGCACTGTGCGTTATCTGGATAGCTGTTGTAGGAAAAGCCATGTGAGTGAATGACAGAACACAGTGACTTGGTGTATAGAGAGAAAATGATGGGACCCAGAACAGCAGTGAGACTACAAGGTTCAGGTAGATTTTTGTCACCCTGTAAGTGCAATCCTTGAGGTAGGATACAAACAGCAGTAAGACACGTGAGAGTTCGAAAATTGATTACAGTCACGATTAAGATGAAGTTTTGACTTGCAGTATGTGGACGTTAGGGGGGTAAGGGAGTACTAAAGGTGCAGTACAGGAGAAGGCCCTGTCACCCATTGTGCTGAGGTGGAGGAATGGTTGTGCCAGTAGACCTGCTGATGATGACCAGAGAGCAAGATAGAGTACAAGTCTTGAAGAGGTCTGTGAGGGAAATGGGACAGATTATGCAGTGCTTAAAATGTTAACAATACGATTTTGTAGTTTATCCGTTGTGACACAGAGAGCCAGTGTAATTGATTCAGCAGAGGATTGACATGTTCAGCGGACTTTGAGTGTGTAATAATCTGTGCTGTAGAGTTTAAGTCAGTGAATACGTTGGGAGTGTTACAGCAAGTCTGGAGCTGGTAAAAGCCAATCCGAGAGACACAGTTTATATTACTAGACAAAGAAAGGGTACTGTCCAGGATGAGCCCAAAGCTCTAGGCCTGTGTGGAGACAGGTATGGTGGCCTCTGCAATGGGGAGTGAACAAATATTCAGTTCGAGAGCCAGGAGCAGGAGGAGCTGAGGAGCAGCTCCATTTTATTATTGTTGAATTTGAGGTTGTTGTTTGTAGTCCATTAGTGGATAGATAAAGCTGTTTTGTCAGAGTAACAGGGAAACTGACTGCGAGAGACTAAGAGGGAGGAGGTAAAAAAAATAAACGGAAATGGCCCAATATGGAACTTTCTGGAACTCCATGATGAGCTTTCTGACTGGTAATGCTGAATATGCACATAATGTGTCCTGTCTCAAGGGAAGAGGCAAACCACTGATACACAGTGCCCCCAACTCTACTGCTAGCCAGAGGACCATGAGGAGCTGATGAGATACACAAAGGCTGCAATTGGTTGCAGAAGGATGAGGATAGAAAGTAAACCAGGAACAGCTGCAGAGAGGTTATATGTAGTGCACTCCCTTATTGCAGGTTGTAGGCTATTCCAGTATTTACTTCCCTTTACTGACAGCAAAGTTTCTCCAAATGTGGTGTATCTATGTTGCACCTCACAGTCCTCTCTATTGGTGGCCCCATGCCAATGCCTCTGTTGGCCCTTCATTTAATTAATAGATTTAAATAAGGTGGGGCAAGCCCATGCAGAGCCTGATTACATTACATTACATTAAAAAGCATATTTGACATTTTCAAAGCTTTCAGAGCAGAGTGTTTCAATGATGGAATGAGTTTTTTATCTAAATCTTTTTTTTCTATTGAAATTATTTGAATTCTATTGGATTAAATGTTGTTACCAGTTAGTAAAACTGTAAAACATCCTGACAGCATTAACACCTTTTTCACGTGACTTTTAAAGGTTAATGTAGAGCCACTCTAACCACAAGATACTTGAACTCATTTACCGCCCCCCCCCACCCCCAATTCAATGAGAGACATGATTTTGTAGTTTAGTCCTGAACATGGGTCATTGCAGATTAAATAATAAAGGATGTTTCCTTGGTATTTTTTTCAGATTACTGCATAATCTTTATTTGAATATTCATTTGGATATTTGAATATTCATGTTTTCAGATGATTTATGTAGATCATTGATATATATAATGTGAATAAAATTGGTCCAAGAATAGAGCCTTGCTAGAGATTTGGTGCTGTCAACACAAACACATTGCTATTACTGAAAAGAGATGATAGCTTTTTCTGAAAAATATATTTGATATTTAACATAACAAGCATTTTGCTTAAAGACACAGCATTTTGCTTTAAGACACAGATTGCTGATGGTGGGCATAGGAGTGTTGCCTAAATTTAGAAGTCCAGTCAGTAGTTTTGCCGCCCACTTCTCAGTGACCTTAGACATAACCAGGAGGTTGCTGATTGGCCAATCGTTAGCCATGTCAGATTTTCCCCCAGATTTAAAGATCAGGGTAACAGTGGCCACCAGTGTCCAAGCTGTTTGCCTGAATGACAGATTAACCAGATGTGTAATCGATTACATACCAAAGAGTCTTTATTTAATTTCAGAAAGTTGGTGTCAAGCCTATGGGCATCCTCATCTTTAAACCTTTTCAATGCACCAATAATATTGGCCACTTCTGGTTATTTTATTTCCTCTGTTTTATGTGCATACAATAATCATGCACATGATTATTTGGACTATAGGCAACATCAGAAAAAAGTTGGGTTATCTCATGGTCAGAATTTATGATTTATTTTTTAAATTTGTAGCTAGGGTGATCAGATTTTTCACGAATACATTATTAATTTTGAGTTCTAACTCTTTATGATCTAGTTTGTTTGGTCTACCTATTAGAATGTTGGAATGTATGCTGATTAATTTTTCCATTCCCTTCTTCAACTTCAATGATGTAAAATTCTTCCTTTCGTGTAGTCTGTAGCACTTTTTTTGTCTGTCCGTAATCACACCAGACTTCAAAGATTGTGTAAGCAGTTGGTCTCTATCTTTCATCAATTTAAAAATTCTAAAATGAATCACAGCCACCCTCTCTGTCCCCAATGGGGAGGACTTTACCCCAATCAACCGTTTTTAGAGCAGCCTTGAGGTTTTGCTGTTGAATCTTTGAGACTGTCATAATAGGATGTAGTTTACGTTTATTTGGAAAATGTTTGGTAGCTGGCTTTCTTGAGAAAAAAACAAAGCATTATGGTCTGATAAGCCAGTCAAAAGGTTATGGGTCTCGGTGATTCGTTCTGGTCGATTTGTGAACAATAAATCTATTCTTGTTTTTGAACAATGGGGTTATTCTAGTAGGCTGTTCTATTAGTTGAGTAAGATTGAAGTGATCAGTGATCTGTTTGAATATGTGAATGTCTCCTTTCCTTTTATTCCAATTAATATTAAAATCACCCACCACAATTATTTCTTTGTTGTGATTGGAAATAACTTTTAATTGATCGTAAAAATCAGATTTTGCTGAGGGTTTTTGGTTTTTGTACATACAAATTAAAATAAAGGACATTTCTGCAGAAAGTGAAGAGAGATGATAGAGCAAGCATGCTTCAACTAGGGTTGAGGGGATTGTATCCATCATACGTTCAAAAAAGATAGTCAAGTTTATTTTGGAAGTGAAGAACATAAAGAAAAAGCAAAGCAGCATTCATTAGAACCGTTATCATTCATACTGGGTTCAGGTGGCTTGAGTCACCTTTTGACTGTGAAGCAGATTTTCCCTTCACCTGTACTGATGATTTTTGCAGTCATGTCATGGTCCAGAGCCTCTCCAGGCACTGACCTTAAACCTTGAGCTGACGTAGTTCAGGTGTGTACCATGATGCAGTATGGACAAGTATTGTAAAAGACAACATGTCCAAATGTTTGGGAAGTAAATGGTAGAAGATGTCCTAAACATCAGAAGGGTTCACTGTGGGTTTAAAAGAGGGTTCACTCCCACTGCCATAAGAGTGACCAAAAAACAACCAGTTGTCAAAGAGGTATTGATGAGATGGTGAGGAAAGGAAGGATGTCAGGTCCATACACTGAAAACGTTCAAGTTCAAGTTGTTTATTATCAAATGTGTGGCATCACTTACAGTCATACTGTACAATGAAATGTTTTGGACGAGGCCCGTTCCAACATCGTAAGAAGAATGAATCGAAGAGAGATGAAATAAGATAGAAGAATATAATTGAAGTAGCAAGGGAATTAAATAAAAGTAGCAATGGAGGATGATCTAAAGATACAGATACAGATGTGCAGGTATAAAGCGCATGTGCAAGTATTGTGTGTGTTGTGGGTTTGAGGTATAGTTCAGTAGCCTGATGTAAGTAGAAACTGTCCTTCAGTCATGAAGTGTGTGACAGACCGCTCCTGTACTGTCTTCCAGACGGTAGCACGGTGAACAGTGAGTGTGCTGGGTGGCATTCACATTCACCACCCATTGTAGGGCCTTCCTGCCCTGAAGCTGCCGCACCAAGAAGTGATGCTGCCAGAGAGAATGCTCTCAATGGTGCTTCTTTAAAATTTGTGAGGATGTTGGGGGACACACCAACCTTTTTTAGCCTCCTCAAAAAGAAGAGGCGTTGGCAGGCTGTCCTCACTGTGGTGTCTGTGTGGTGAGGCCAGGTGAGGTCATCAGATATATGAACACCATGGAACTTCAATCGGCGGACTCTCTCCACTTCAGCTCCATTGATGTCTATGGGGGAGTATCTGTGTGACCCCCCCTGCAGTTTCCTGTGATCCACTATCAGCTCCTTGGTCTTTCTGACGTTGAGAGAGAGGTTGTAGCCCCGGCACCACACTGCCAGGCCTTTAACCTATTTTCTGTTGGCCGTCTCATCGCCGCCTGTGATGAAGTCCAGAATGGTTGTGTCATCAGCAAACTTGATGATGGCATTGGAGCTGGATGTGGTGATGCATTTGTGCGTGAACAGAGAGTATAGGAGGACGCTGAGGGGCGCCAGTGTTCAGAGTGAGTGGGGAGGTGAGGTTGCCAACTCACTCTGCAACTGGGTCTGCCCACCAGGAAGTCCAGGACCTAGTTGCAGAGTGAGGGGTTCAGTCCTAGGTCCTTGAGCTTGATGATTAGCTTCCCAGGAACAATAGTCTTGAATGCTGAGCTGTAGTCAACAAACAGCATTCTGACATATGTGTTCCTCTTGTCCAGAGGGGAGAGGGTGGTATGAAGTGCCATGGATATGTCGTTGTCAGTGGAGCAGTTTGGGTGGTATGCAAACTGTGGAGGGTCTAAGGTGAAAGGGGATATGGGCAAGAGGGTCACTGGGCCAAGGGGAGGTTGAATGGTGGGAAGTGACCAAGGATAGTGCTTTGAGAGAGTTGTGAAAAGGAAGTAGAGTAGGAGATGTAAAGGTAAATATAGGACAGGTGGCATCAACAGGTGGGTGGGGAAATGAGGAAGACATGTAATCTATCCTTTTTGCAAAGTAGTTAACAAAATTGCTTGGTAATAGGGAGGTGGAGGAATGGTGGGATTGACGCAGGAAGAGAAGATAGAAAAATGCGTTCTGGGGATGGAGAAGGAAGATTGAATTTTAGATTGAAAGAAAAAGCTTTAGCTGCAGATAAGTAGGCAGAACAGTAGGAGAGAATGGAATGGTATTCATGAAGGTCGTCAGGGCACTTAGATTTGAAGCCTTAGATGAACCCCTTCAATCAGCTTCAGAGCACACCACAGCGCAGAGACTGCCCTCATCAAATTCCCCAGTGACCTCATCACTGTGGTTTCTGGCCACATCTGCATCATCATCTTCCTGGACTTCTATGCAGCCCCCGACAGTCTCCCACACTATCCTGGTTCCAGTCATATCTTTAAAAAAATTACCCTCAGGAAATCTATTTCCATCCCAGAACCAGTCCACCAAGGCACGCCCCAAGGCTCTGTGCTTGAATCCCTCCTCTATACCATCAACATGCTCTCTGTTGGTCAGATCTGCCGTCTTGGTCTCAGACTCCACTGCTATGCTGATTACATGCACAGAAATTGCTCAGCACCAAACCATCCACTGAGCTCCCCCCACACTCCGTTGTCAACTGCCTGCACAAAAACAATACTGATCACAGATTCTTCACCAAATCTTTTTACCACCTCTAAACCATATTCAGAGTCCAGCCATCACCCTCACATTCCAAAGCAGAGACCCTCATCTGTGACCTGAACTGAGACTCCTCCCGTGGTCTCTAGGTCTGAGTGGAGTTTATCTAGGTCTGTTCTTTTCTCCCTTTAGTGTTTACCTAGCTCTGGTAAATGTCAAGTACTTAGGTGCACATTGATTTGCAATATTCATAACTATTGATGGTTGGCTTATTGATGACATGGTGGCCATGCCAGTCTATATAGTAACTGTTCACAACTTTCGTGTATTGGTTTGACAAGCTATCTGTGCATAAACAACATACAAATATTTGAATACAATTTAAAGCATTTGTTTTCCTACTGTTCATGAGGCTCATGTTCACCACTCCATGAGAGATAATTATTTATCTCTCTATTCATCTGGAACTTTCATGACTGAATATTCAGTTTTCTCTGATTTATAGTTATTTCGGCCACAGCAAGTGCATTTTCAAGATATAAAGGTACTTTTGGGAATTTGGGTTAAGGTTTAAGGTTAATAATTTGGGAGGCTGTTTCATATACTAGTGGGAAGTGATACTGGACAATAATTTTTCAAGTGGGCAAATGTATTACTTTGTCTTTTGGGGGATTTTGTGGGTAATATTTTTTAATAGAATAGCAGCAAGCCCCAGGGTCTTGTTTTGCTACCTTCCCCTTTGCTTCAGGATATTTCTAGCAAAATGTCATACTTGTAAGACTTTGCTAGTGTAGTACCTATTTACATGTACACCATGCCAGAAACATGTCCCAAAAACTGGGTTTAGGGACCCCTGAGACCTAATGGCCTCAAGTTGGGGATGCTTGTTATCAACATTATCAGCTAGCGGAAAGCATCCTGAGAACTGGTCTCGTGGCCTGCTCTACATTTAGTGACATTGTAGGAATTGACTGACTTTTGTGTTTTGACACACATGGTTAACATTTTGAGTGTAGGTTGTTTTAAATAGATGGTACAGCGGTATGATGAATTATGTTGCTCTTTTGGGAATTGCACTTACAGTTTTAAGAATGAGGTTAGAGTTTCAGGAAATGCATCTAAGCGATTGAGAACTAATAATTTTGCCATGACATTACCATGTTGTGAAATGGGAAAATCGTTGCAGATATTTCTCTTTCAGGTGTTGGATTTATTTTATGTATTATTTGCATGAAGGGTAAGTCTTGTTGTTGTTCCTTAATCTCCAGTAGTGGTAGCCTCTGTGCGCAGCGTCTGTCTTACCGCAATCCGGGAACACGTGGTTGCCATTGGTTACTATCACTCTCGGCTTGCTACTGGTTGCTTAAAATGCTAATGGTTTACGAGACAGACCCCAGTTTACTGTTGTGCAGCTGCGCTGTCAACCACTCCAGATAAGAGTGTGGTGGCTGCTCCACATGACTGAATGTTTCACAATAGAGATGATGAAAGACGTCCACATGGGTCATTTATCTCCGTTTGGCTACCAGAGTGAATTGGGAAGAGGAGGGTTAGAAAATATGGAACAGAGGGATTATAATAATAATGGTAGACAAGCGCACCCTGTCCTCTGATCAGGCAATTTTGGTCAATGTCACTTAGACCCCCAAATAAACAAACGCATAAGCAACACCAGAAGCTGATTCTAAAACAGGAAGCTTTTGTTAAATGTCATGTCTGCTCTGGTAACAAGAGAACTGACATGACTGAAAAGTATTCTTAATTTTGTTTTCTCAAGCGGCATCCTCTCCCGGTGGCCCTTAGTGTTTCAGGGGCCATCCCTACTGGACTTTGGGAAACTCCAGGTAAGTAGTCAAGTCAAGCATTCTAAGCTAACCCTAACGATGCAAATCACATTGTGCAGTCAAGCTTTCCTCTGAGCTCGTAAAAAATACAATGCACAAAATCATCATGAATTGTCTATGCATGAGCAAATGTAGACGTTCCAAGCATACATCACAAACTAGATGTAACCGTAACTGCGTTGGTGATGGTTGTAAGGACAGGGTTAGGACAGGGTTAATTAAACTTGTGGGGCTGTGTGTGATGTGACAATGAAACATAACATGGATTCTGCATCAAAACGTATCCAGCTATGTTTTACATATTGTGCTGGCATGTATGTCATTGGGTTCTTTGTTCGTTTCTTCATTCAGTCATCCATCTATCAATCATTATCGCCCACTCATTCAACAGGAACACAGCTGACCGGTTTTGCCTTCTCTGTGATTTCATTGGTCTCCTGACTGGGTCGATCACTTCTCTTGAGTCCTGATTTGAGAGTCAGGAAAACTGGCAAAGTGGAGGCAGCTATGTCACGTGTAGTCCATCACCACAAACAGCAGTCCACTCTAAAAGGCAAAGCAGCGCTTTGTGTTTCAAAAACAAATACACCTTTAGTTAGTCCCGGGCTGAATGTTAAGGCTGCACTCTTACCACTGCTGGTTAATCCGGCAGTATAGATTAATTGTATGCTACACAATAAGTACATGGATGAAAGGTCTGGAGTTCACAATCCTGGTTGAACTAGTGAACAATGGCCATTAACACATGTGAGGTATATTCTTGGTTTATTCAAGCCAAATAAATCAATGCGTAAATGCACACCTGTCAGGGCGTGATGGCACACCACCCGCAGTGCCACACAAACAGGACATGTGCACAGGATGTGTGTTTACTTTGGGAACATGGAACTCCCATTTCTGTCCATTTGCTGCCATGTAGAATCCAAACGACATGACGACCTCGTTCTCCAGGGAGCACACTTATCTTACAGGACAGCACCTTCAGTGACAGGGCTCCACTCATTTTCCCTGAGGTGTTATGAACACTCTTGCAGGAGACTCTTGAAGTGTATATTTTTCTTCTTCTTCCTTGTCCTCTTCTGTCACTTTGTCCAATCACTGCCTGATGGTGACAGGACAAAATGGGCAGGGCATTGTTATGTTATTATTGCTTCCTGCAATCTGCAAACATGATTCATATTGGTCAAGAGGGGGAGTGTCAGATAGATAGCTAGATAGATAGATAGCTAGATAGCTAGATAGATAGATAGATAGATAGATAGATAGATAGATAGATATAGATAGCTAGATAGCTAGATAGATAGAGAGCTAGATAGATAGATAGATAGCTAGATAGATAGATAGATAGATAGATAGATAGATAGATAGATAGATAGATAGATAGATAGATAGACAAATTGGCCGGCCAGCAGGCAGACAGACAGACAGATAGATATTTGTACATCTATATAGATAAACGTGTCTCTACACATCGAAGGGTTATGTTTTGCGTTACGCCACATAAACGGCACCACCTGTGTTTGTCAGGTCCTGCTGGGCCGCAGAGCTGA
>OMKQ01100090.1:0-12759 GCA_900302335.1 Phycis phycis
CTCCTCTCCGTGCTCCAGCTCTGTGGCCAAGCGCTCTTGGTGATTTCTGATGACGGTGATAACTTCAAAACAAGAAAAGCGACTTACCCGTGTTTATGACCGAATTTGCTTTCATTAATATGTCAATTAGTATTTGAAATATATATACGCCTATAAATACATCGATTTTTTTCTGTTTGGGACATCAAACCACACGCCTACTGTTTCCAGGTTCATTTTTTACAAAGGTAAGGAAAAAAGCGTAAAAGCTTTTGAATTATTATTATTATTATTATCATCTTCTCGCTTGTAAGTAAAACCTGTAACTCTTAACCGGCACTTATTTTGATCGGTATCGATTCCAAGAGAATATAAAGACAAGTACATTGAAACGTGGAGGCTGTGTAACGTTACACTGGGGGAAAAAGATGTAATTTGAGGTGGTTCAACGGACCATCATGTGTTTCCATTTTCTGACTGAAAGACTAAACGTTGGAGGCGCTCGGAAAATGATTTCCACACATAAGAAACGCTCCCAGTTGCGCACTAATTAGGTTTACACGTCATCGTCGTTTTAATAACGCTTAGTGATTGAATATGCAATCATACTTTTTTCCCGAAAAGAAGGGAATGAACAAGTTGTTTTTTATATATATATATTGCATTCATAATTCATTATTCATCCTATTTATTAAAATCTCACGATGTATGAAATACATCGTGAGTAGGCTATGTGTGGAAAACATCTATTGACGTTTCTGAAGAGTTCAGGTAATCCTTCATGTACTTCTAGTAGAGAAGATGAATCATGCTGGTGTCAGACTATGAGCGACGGGGTGAATTGTGCTCTCTGTCCTTCAGGTTTCCATTCTCCTGCGCGCAGAACTTAAGTTTTTTTTGGGGGGGGGGCAATATGGCCATCCACGCAGAGGGGATTGTGGCCATAGTGATCTTCTACTTGCTCATCCTCTTCGTGGGCATCTGGGCAGCGTGGAAAAATAAGGACTCCGGGGTCGGAGAAGGCTCGGACCGCAGTGAGATCATCATGGTCGGCGGCAGAGACATTGGGCTTTTCGTCGGGGGCTTCACGATGACCGGTGCGAACCGCTTGACAAATCCACTACTTGCTTCATATGCTGGCAGTTGTTGTGACTTGGACTTCTCTGTAGCGACCGAACACCACAGATCTAGTGCTGTAAGATTGGCCTACATACATTGGCCTACATACATTGTATTATACATAGTGTATAATACAATTTTCCCCAATCTAGTGTTGTAGGGACTAATGGTTGGCTCGGGAAAAGAGTCGCACGTAACATTATGCCACTTTAATTTGAAAGCCCCGAGGTGGACTTTCATTCAAAGCCAAATTAATGTATTATTTATAACTTGCAAAGCAAGGACTTCATAGTCAATACTTATTTCCAGGCATATGTTATTTTACGCACACCACCCTCTAACATTAAGACGCTCGCGTCAGGGGGGGCCAAGTGTGTCACTCATGAAACACCACGGCTTTTTTCTTTTCTTCTTCTGAGCGATGACTTCACAACGTGTTGATTCTGTCCTTGTGTCACAGCCACCTGGGTCGGCGGAGGATACATCAACGGGACGGCGGAGTACGTCTACCTGCCGGACTTTGGTCTGGCTTGGGCGCAGGCTCCTTTTGGTTACGCGTTGAGCTTGGTTGTAGGTATGGAATCGGTGCCCGTTGAGCTTCATCATGACACGCACTACATTTACTTGAAAAGAAAAAAAAAATGAAATGTCGAAATGTCGCAAGATGCGTGTTTCTTACAGCTCCGTGTGCATCCCTAATAGGTGGCCTGTTCTTTGCAAAACCCATGCGCTCCCGTGGATACGTCACCATGCTGGACCCCTTCCAGCAACTATACGGCAAAAGAATGGGTGGCTTGCTCTTTATTCCTGCGTTAATGGGGGAAATATTTTGGTCTGCTGCCATTTTGTCAGCCCTGGGTAGGTAATACAAGCATAGTATTCCCCAACATGATTGCATCACTGTACATGTCAACTATAAAACATGCTAGTTCTAGCTCTGAAGCGATTAACACATCTACATGATCCCAATGATTTATGTTATTAAGTAAAATAAAAATATCCTAAACATTGTGTCCACATTTAGAAATAGTGACTAAGGTGATACATCATGTTACCTCATTAGACATCACGTGTATTGACAGTGGTGTAACGTCTCTTGCTGAGCGCAGGGGCTACCTTGAGTGTCATCGTGGACATCGACATCAACATGTCCGTCATCATCTCCGCCATGATAGCCATCTTCTACACGCTGGTGGGAGGTCTCTACTCGGTGGCCTACACGGACGTGGTCCAGCTCTTCTGCATCTTCTTGGGGCTGGTGCGTCCGCATCGCAGGCTCCGCGTCCACAATTTGAGGGAACTTTCGTCGCACGGCAGATGATAAATGGTTGTGCTGGTTGTCTCTCCCTCACCCCTGCAGTGGATCAGCGTGCCTTTCGCCCTGTCAAACCCTGCGGTGGCTGATATCGGTGTGTCAGCCAAGCAGGCGATTTACCAGAAAGCCTGGCTTGGCAAAATTGATCCAAATGACACATGGTTGTGGGCGGACAATTTCTTTTTGCTGGTAAGCTCAGACCTTCACTGGACTTTGCCGTGCGCGGTGTAAAGTTTTACTGCATCTCAGCACACAAACAAACAAAGCACTGCAATTACAAGACTTCTATTTCTATGCTGCCAATGCACAACTACTTTTTTTTTTTATTTCTAGATGTTGGGGGGAATTCCCTGGCAGGTGTATTTTCAACGGGTTCTGTCTGCCTCTTCAGCTACCTATGCACAGGTGCTGTCATTCCTCGCCGCCTTCGGATGCCTGGTCATGGCTGTGCCATCTGTCCTGATAGGAGCAATTGGCGCCTCCACAGGTAAAGAAATGTGTCACGCAAAGTCAAGCGTGGAGCATGTTGGACAGTGGGGACAGGATGGTCTGGCAGTCAGGGTGTTTGTCCCCCAACCACAGAGTGCCGGGTTCAACTCCAGTGTCTACAGTCTAACCTGTAGGCATCCTTGAGCAAGGTGTCCCCCCACCACCCCCCACCCCTCAACTGCTTCCTGTTTCTTATGACCTGTACAGGAATTCATGAAAAAAAGTGATGTACTTCATACCATGTAAATAAGGATGAATATAGGCCATTTGGTGGATGCTTCTATTCAATATTATATTGTTCACACAGCAATGCTGTCTTTATATGAATATAGAGCTGCAGCTAAACAGCTGACCTCTCTTTGGCAGTTGGATGACAGGGTTGAATATTACATCTGAAGATGTTCATTAATGTGGCCACTTCATCTCAGTCCAGGCGTATCAAACATCTGCTTGGGGTGGGTGTTTAGGGGTTAACAAGAGAGAAGACTAAAGGATGAATTACAGAAAGGGTGTTGCGGTGCAGAATACATAGAAATGTTATGGCAATCAGGAGTGATTTTTCTTTCTGGAAAAGCTCATATTCCATCAAGTGTATCCACTTTGTAGAATATGTGTCTACTCGTTTTATCATTCCATTATGATCAATTTTTTTATGATTAAACAAAGTAGTCTTTCTGCTTCTTGTGCCAGATTGGAACCAGACCTCATATGGGGCCATCCCTCCAAAAGACAAAGATGAGTCAGACATGATCCTTCCAATTGTGCTCCAGCACCTCTGCCCATCCTACATTTCCTTCTTCGGGCTGGGGGCGGTGTCTGCGGCTGTTATGTCCTCTGCCGACTCATCGATTCTCTCGGCCAGCTCTATGTTCGCAAGGAACATCTATCAAATGGCTTTCCGACAGTCGGTAAGAGCACAGGCGAAGCAAGCAGCGAACAAATCAAGAAATATCTTCTAATTAAATTCTTCATAGTCATTCATAGAGATGTTTTATTTTTATTTTTGACTAATGGTTAGTGTACACTATGTGTGTTGATCTCTGTGAGGTCATGACAATAGAAATCCATAATTAATTATATTTATTTAATTAACCATGCTTCTCTCGTCTTTGTCTTTGCCCCATCATTCACTCTCCACAGGCATCGGATCGGGAGATCGTTTGGGTGATGCGCGTCACCATCTTTGTTTTTGGAAGTTTAGCAACCGCCATGGCGTTGCTCACTGGAACTGTGTACGGCCTGTGGTACCTGAGCTCGGACCTGGTGTACGTGATCATCTTCCCACAGCTCCTCTGCGTGCTGTTCATCAAAGGCACCAACACGTACGGCTCCGTGGCCGGCTATGTCTTTGGCCTATTGCTACGCATCGGGGGTGGAGAACCCTACCTCAAACTGCCACCCTTCATCTATTACCCCGGCTGGGTGACCCAGGAGAAGATCCACCACCTCACCGGTGACGTAGAACACTACGTCCAGCAGAGGTTCCCCTTCAAGTCCGTGTCCATGTTGGCATCCTTCTTAGCCAACGTGGCCTTCTCCTACCTGACCAAGTATCTCTTTGAGAGCGGAACCGTGTCGCACAAGTACGACTTCCTGGACGCCGTGCACCGCAAAGAGGTCATGGACAAGACCACGCTGGTCGGGAATCAGGACAACATCATCCTGTCCGAGATGGCGCCGGTCAGGCAGACCCTCGGCGGCGCGCTGGCGGGGACTTTCACCAACGCTGACGCTCTCAGTGATGACGGGGAGTCCAGCGCGGAGTCATTGCACAATGAAGAGTAACAGACGACAAGCGAAAAAAAGCGCAGAGGCGTAAGCATCCATCCGTGAACCTCGCAGCGGTCACTCGGGGCAAGGCACACGACGGAAGATCCGCTTTGTCCAAGAACCGACTCTTACAAGCGTGTGTCATGCCGAAGACATGGTGCCGCCGTGTCCCTTTTATTCTTAATTCCGCTGAGTGTCACTAGGACCCAGACTTTTAGATCATGAAAATCTCCACAAGTCCATGCACCCACCTCTGAATTCCATCATACTCATCGATTAAATATACCACTGCCACACATTATTTTAAAGTGCTGCTACAGTGAATGCAGGAGGGAACCGAGATAAAGAGAACAAAGTGCAATATCAAACCTACCTATTTTTTTGTGTTTAGAACAAAGGTGTGCCTGTTTTTGCGTTTCTGTATGTTCATGGGTATGCATACGCCTCAAGACACTGATGAATGGAGGACATTAGGGTGTGTTTCACTCGAGCGCTGTTAACGTAGAACACATTTGTTAAAGCTGCTGTAGGTACGATTCTAGAGTTGTAAAGAGCAAAGAGCAAAGCAGAGAGGAAGAAAGCATGATACTACCTAAACAACAGGCCCCTCCTTCTCTGCCCCCTCCTTCCCCACATGTCTTTGCCGTTTAAAAATGTGCCTGTGATTGACAGGTGAGACAGATTCCCCAAACCAAGCAGGGAGGAGATGCCCTGATTGGTCTGAAATGAGCAGAGAGCCTTGAATCTAAATGGGCTCATACAGAAACGCAGTTGCAGTCAACGCAAAACAGATATTCTCACAGGGGATTTATCTCATTGATAGCTGAATACCTTTTTGACAAATGGCAATATATCTTGTATCTTACCCACAGCACCTTTAATAGAGCAATAATGTTTTCTTGTCTTCGTCAAATCAATGTATTGTGTTCAATCAGCAGTGTCAGTCCCACTTTCAGGTTGATGACCAATCCATCTTCTGACCATTTCTGTGTTGTACTGACATCGCTAAAGAAAGGAGCATGTTTTTTTTTCCTTCTTACCTCAGTCTTTAATGCTACGTTATTTAATTGATTTGTTGTTTTAATTGAAGCTTGGTTTTAATATGCATCGGTATATCAAAGACACAAGCGCTAATATCTTAGACCCTTTAAAGACCCAGGTCACTGTAATTCATGATTGATGAACATGTTTGCATCGCAAGTGGTATTTTCACCCAAACTTGGATGCACCAAATACACAAATGTAATGATTAGATTTCATGGGACGTGGGAAGAGTTGGCAGTCTACTAATTCTAGCGACAATTGGGTAGTGTATTGAAAGCACAATGAGATAATCATGGGCCTATACGGTCAAACATCAGGCAAATTATCATTTGAGGTCACCATCGTTCAATAACGTCCAGATGAACGTGGACGTGAGAACAGTCAGATGCTTCAGGATAGGCACATTTTGTCGGCTGCAGGGCTGTTTGGGTTGACATTATAGGCCCAATCCAATTATACAGCAATATACGTTTTTATGGAAATGGACAACGACTGAAATTGGACTGCCAACATGAAACTTGGAAATAGTCAGCTACAAACCCTGTGTATGCGTAAGTATTTGTGTCATTAACCATGGGTTTGTTTCCTCGGGATTGTCTCGTTGACTATCATTCCGTTCCGTGTTGTGTGCATGTCCCGCACACTAAGTAGTGCATACACAAACAACATTGCAACAGGAGTCTAAAAGTCACCAGGATCTGGGCGTGTATTGGACAGGATTAGCTTGTAATCTGTGACCTCACTTGCCAACCTATAGTGCAAACGTCGAGGCTGGACAACTACGAAATATTACTCCCCCTCATTTACGTAAAGCTAGCCCCTTAAATCACAGCAATCCTTGGAGAGTGTTTTTGTTCCCTGCCGCTGCATAATCCTCTGCTACAATTGAACAAAGGAACGAAGCTCTGCATTACCAAATTACTTGTGTTCATTCTGAAAATATGTTTCACATGTCATTTAGAACATTTTTGAGATACATATCTTTGAATTCATACTTCAATACGACTCAATACTTTTAGCAATTCAACTCAAGTGAGCTGGGACTTCATCGTCGACCCAAACAAGTTCTGGGTGACACTGGAAAATGATTGACCAGGCTCTCTTTCGGTGACACTCTCCCATCTCCTCCCAGTGCATCGTCTACCTGTGTTTGAGAGGGTGCTGGTTACGATGGTATGCTAGGTACCAGAGTTTGTTTGTGTGCACATAAAGAACATACATCAAGTTCACTCATTGGACTTACATGTGAATGTAAACCTTTTACTTTGTCAGTAAGAGGACATTATGTGTGTGATAGAATTAGATGAATTCACGGACTGAATTGAAAATGACAAAAAAAAACAATGTTAGCTGTTGACCAATATTTGTGGCTCTATGTAAAAAATAGCATTGTATTTTTCTGTGATGTATAAAGTAAACAATATATGGACAAAGTACATTTATTTTAATGCATCAAATTGACTTTTTTGGTGACAGTGAAATTAAAGTTATTTGATGATTAATGCTTATGAGTACAGTATTCTTGTTGAGGTAAATAAAAAATAATGTATAATTTACCATGCAGACTTTGTTTGTGTGTGTGTGTGTGTGTGTGTGTGTGTGTGTGTGCGTGTGTGTGTGTATGCGTCCGCATGTGTGACTGTGTGTGTGTGTGTGTGTGTGTGTGTGTGTGTGTGTGTTTGTCTGCATTCGACTGAGAACCAAAGTGTTGATCCATGTGCTTGAGCCTGATTTGATTGATATATCAATTTGATTGATAAATCAATCAAATGTGGGAGAGTCATTTCTCCACCTCGTTAGAGTCAGGATAACTACACACCTTCGCTAGTGGGCTTTTAGCCTTCTAGCGCTGAATTACATTGGATTTTGCTTTGTATTTCTGTTATTTTGGAACAAAGGGAATATCACGTTGCTATTAACGTGTTACTAATTTGGCCAATGCTAATTGAGTATGAATATTATCAACTGGTCCTGAGGCTTCGGGGAATCTGGGGATGAGAGTTGAACAAGAGTTGAGGGATTTGTGGTGATTTTGTACTGCGATGGTGTCGATCGCTGTTTGTTAGGTCTTTCCTAAACGTTATTTTACGTTATACTGCCCAAGCACTGTAATGTCTCAAACAATATGCATTATTTTTCTATTCTATGATTTTTCTATTATCCAAATATGAATTAGTTCCCTGACACTTTCCAGGAAATATCCAAGATTCAACCAAACATTCAATCGTAAATAGTAAAACCGATTACGCACAGACCAAGAAAAAACTGTCGCTTTGTTTAACCGTTCCTTTTGATATATGCATCAGAATCTTTCTATCACCGAATGTCGTTTTTCAATTTTCAGTATGTGCATTTGTTTGTGTATCTGTGTATGCGCCGCACGTGTGTGTGTGTGTGTGTGTGTGTGTGTGTGTGTGGGCGTGTGTGTGTGTGAGCGTTGACAGCTGAGTCTGACCCTGTCTCTTACTGTCTCCTACATACAATGACAGCCCAATGGCCCCTGAGGCTGCATAGCATATTGTGGACTAAAGACCACAGGATGCGGGCCTGAAGAAAAAGGAGCTCTTCCCTGCATTTTCATCAGTTTATCTCAGCTGATAAGCAGTCAGTTTATAACTCATACTCAGTTCAATGATTCAGATCACTTAAGTATCATTAAGTTATCAGCATTATTTTTTTGTGTAATTGAACATGGCAAAAAATATAGCTCTACAGCAGGGGTGTCAAACTCAAGCCATGGAGGGCCGGGCCGCTGCATGTTTTAGATGTTTCTCTACTCCAACACACCTGATTCTAATGATCAGATCATCATCAAGCTCTGTAGAATTCTGATAACGATCCATTCATTAGAATCAGGTGTGTTGGAGTAGAGAAACATCTAAAACATGAAGGGACACCGGCCCTCCAGGATGGGGTTTGACACCTGTGCTCTACAGCATAGGGGCCTTTATCCATAAATTAAGTAGAGATAAAGGACCTAAAGTATCAAAGTACTATAGCAAATATCAAAACATTTGCAACACTTTATAATAACGTTCAGTCATAAGTCATGTGCAAGCCTTTTAGTGAATGATGAACTAATCATTGACAAAACATTAATTTATAAGTCTTTAGTTAATGGTTGGCTAGAATCAACAAAAGTGATCATTGTATTGTGTATGTGCTATGTGTGTACTATGTACACATCAGACACTCACTGTGTTGCCCACAGCAGTGCATAAACTCATGGGTTTGGAGTTGTAGCTGCATAATCCGACCTTAGATATTCTCCAATATATTCTTAGATATGCAGGAAGTAATTCTGAGAGGGAGGGAACGAAAGAGTGACACCAAGAATCAATGATCATGAATGTAATTACCGAAAAAGATAGCAGTGGCACATTTTCTGAGAAAAATGAGGACAAAGGAAGAGAGGATTTAATTCATAGCCGTGCATTAGTGGTCATTTACTGCTTTCCCAATCACTGCAGTGGTGGCGAGGGAGAGGGGCAGACCTGGACATAGCCCCAGTTAGTTACATTAAGCTAAGTGCCTGGCTCCTCATAATGGAAGAATAACAGCAGAGGGCTGCGGCAGGGTGTGGTGCTTGGAAGAGGGGAATGAGTGGAGAGAGAGAGAGAGAGAGAGAGAGTTATTGCTTCTTGTTTAACCCATATGTGAGGTGATCTGGGCTTTGCGTCTCTAACCATTAATGTATTGCCCGTCAATTTGACAGCACAATGCCCCGCACAGAAATTGTGACTTGCTTTGCAGTCTTTCACAAAATGCATGAGGTTGTATTTGTTATTGCATAACATTGTATTTATCACAGATACTGTACACATTTTCAAGCATATACCGAGTCAAAGAACTCAAGCATGTGTGCGTGTGCATGTGTGTGTGTGTGTAGTTGTGTGCGTGTGTCACTCAAACGTGTGCACGGACACCCACACAAACACACACACACACACGCACACACATTTACACACACACACACACCCAACGTCCCCTAGACCCCAAGGCACCAGTTTATTAATGCCGGCAGTTGAAGACAGAAACATAAATTACGGTGGAAGTTATTACAGCTACAGTGCAGTCTATCAGCAACCACTGCTCAAGCTCGCAGCTCAGGCGCTGGGAAATAGACAAGAGCTGGCCGATACAGACCTTTAAATGCCAATGCTATTAAAGCGGAAACATATTGTAGGTGGTGATATAACGCAATGTATTTAGGTTTGTGAAAGGCAAAGTTGCCAGAGGGCTGGATAAGTAGAGGTCTGCAGACGATTGACATACTAAAACCCGGCTTCTACGTATCACACGAGTCAAAACATCAAGGGAGCATTCAGATGTTATGCACTGGAAGGGGAACTATCAAGCTTAAGCTAAATGTGATATATCTGTCGAGGTGTTAGCACTCGACAACACAGCCTCAAACCATAACAAACAATGAGCGCAATGTGATTTGATCCACCAGGATTTGATGATCGTGATGAAAGTGACAAAACAGACAGGGTTTTCATATCAAGGGGGATATTATTCTTGAATGATTTGTTGACTTGATGTAAAGGTGTACACCATAAGTAATTGGATTTTCATTTGATTCTTTTGAAACATTTAAACATATCTGTTGCCGATTTTCTAACTGTCAAAAATGAACCGATGCACACCATGTCCAATACAGGTTGTCAAATCGTCGACGATGTTGGTTGACATTGGTTTTGAACGAGTGCGCTCTACACTAGCGCTCGAGAATATGCATCTGTAGGCTGACGGTCTAAGGGGGACCAGGACCTTAAACACTTTGTGAGCCCCTGTTCTAAGCCAGGCTTTACTAAGGAAGCTGGGAAACCAGGAACAATCGTGCCCAATCTGATGGGCCACTGGAAGCCAGTCAACAACGGTCACCCACAGGGACTTCAACGTGACCTGGAGGGCTTGGTCTCCCTGGCATACAATGACATGTCATCAGCTCCAATGGCTTCTTTGTCCGGTTCTCTTCTGCTGTCTGGACGGATGGTCCACTGGGCATGGATTCAAACCTCCACTACTCTTCTGATCCTGGTCCTTCTGATCCGGCTCACAGAAACCCTCTCAACGGAGGCTGGGTGTTGTTCACTCTGCTGCTCCTGGGGTTGGGGAGGCATGCCAGCAGAGCAGGAGGCAGGGAGACCGTTCCAAAGCTCTCCCCGGGGAGGCACTGCCTAGCTCTATAGCCGGGCTTGACTCAGCCTGATGGCCTCCTGCATCTGAACTCAAGGGTGTCCCCTTGTTGCACTGAACTGTTGCCAGAGCCTAAGTGCTCACCAACACCTGCTGTTGTTAAAGGAGCAACTTCCTAGGAAGTTGCGCGTTATTGCTTTCATCTTCATCATCAGCTTCTTGGTGCCGTTTGCAGGAAAATACATGGATTCCAGTTCTTCAGCAGAAGAAGGCGACTGCGTCCTGCGCCAGGCTTCTGTGGTGGAGCTCTCTGCCGGAAGGAGACATCATGTGTGCGGATAACCTCAAACGCGGCACCATTACTCCTTTTGTCCGCAGAGAAAGAGTTTTACACAATTGAGCCTTTGTGCAGCAGTTTGCTGGCCACTGCGTCACGCAAGCCAAAGGAAAGGAATAAAGTTCAACCCACTTCCTATGTGGATGGTCTTTTGGATGATCTTAATCTCTGCAGCATTGTCAAAGCTCATGTTGAGCCACAGCAGGTGAATGCACATTGTCATAGACAGAGAATGTACACAAGCCTGCATGTTATGTCGGCTTATGAGTGTCTATTCTTTCTGCATCTTATTTCTGAATGGCAACTGTCCCAAATGCATGGCGTCAAGCAGGCTTCAACGATTCTAACTCATTGATGCTAGTATAAGTTAATGACTTTTGAATAAAAGTGCATCCACTTTTTACGTACACATTGTTGTCACAAATATCACAGTTGACCAACCTAACCCCCGTTTCCAAAACACACATTCAGAGCTTTCCAAGTAAAAGCAGTTGTAGGGCAAGGTTTTTATTTTAACATGCACGACCGACGACAGCTGACTCAAATGCAGAGCCTATGATTTCCTGTTCAGTGACAGCCTCCACGCCTAACAAAAGCACCTGAGAGAGAAGCAAGCTCAGATATTACTGTGTCATCAGTGTGCGTCTGCATCACACTTTTAACAAACATATATAATATTGCACATAAATCAACAATCGTGCCCTTTTAGAACCATTGACTTCTATTGTGGCTCTGTAAGCAGTGAGCTGCGGTAACTAATGAAAGCGCTAGTGTCTTATATTAGTCGTCACATTGATCTCATCTACGTAGCGTCGCTCCAATTAAACTTGAACGAGGCAGGGTAGGAAGAGAGGGGCGGAGATAAAAGGAAATGACACGAGTTGAGTTTTAAATGGGTTTTGAAAATAACTCTGGCAATTCTTGACGCTTGTCGAAGCGGTGATTGGGACCACGGTGATCTGCATCGTCCATGAAGTCGATGCGAGGGGGATAAGGGATTATCGCGAGTTACAAATACACAGCATTATTTATGATTGAGTGTGGCTCTGTGCCCCGGGCAGCTTATCTCCTTACACAGTGATTCCTGCACTATCGAGAACACATCTGAAGAGGTGTGAATAGGTTCTGAAATTAAAGAGAAGCATGTTGGTCCAATAATAATATTAAAATAGGTTTTGAAAGTATTGCTCTATGCTATACCGTTGTATAGCATAGCATCCCATCCTCAATCAAAAATAATTACGTTAAGTTAAAGAAAATGGTATTCTTAATGAAAACCTACAAATATTTTCAGCTACATTCAGCAATTCCTATTGGTTTCACCATAACGGTTCATATTTAATTTGAAAGCACAGTTAGAGTCTCCTCCTCCTCTCCCTTCTCTCCTGACTGCTGATCCATAGGGAGGCCACCTGTTTTAACAGGCAATTGATTTGAGTGTGTGTGTGTGTGTGTGTGTGTGTGTGTGTGTGTGTGTGTGTGTGTATGTGTGTGTCTGTGTGTGTGTGTGTGTGTCTGTGTGTGTGTGTGTGTGTGTGTGTGTGTTCTTACCGGTGGTCTGTGA
>OMKQ01100093.1:0-12236 GCA_900302335.1 Phycis phycis
TAACCTTTGTTTTGCTTGGTATCTGTATCCTCAGATTCAGTGTTGGCGAAGAACAAGTAACCACAGCCAAGAGAAAGTGGCAAGAGGCTAGCGCTGTCAAATTCCTTGTCCTGCTTTCTTCCTCCCCTTCAGCCAGCTCCTTCCATTCCATCAGATGTCAGAAAGGAGTGAAGATGGGGCGAAGGAGCTGCTGTTTTAAATCATCTGCCCCATTGACTTACATGTGGGCTTGTTTTGTTCTCCCCTCTTCTAGATGTCTCTGTCTCAGTGAACAACCTCCCAGGATAGCAGTAACACCACTGACACACTGCTGCGCGCTCCACCGCAGGAGTCCAGCCGTCAATCACTCAGGCAACCGTGGAAACCTCCGAGCCCGCCCCTCTAGCATTCGCTGATTGGTTAAAAGGCGGGAACACAGTCAAGTCAGAAGTGGTTACCGGCACACAGATGGGGACCAACAGCCCCTGCGTGATTATGTGTAAAGGCAAAATAGACACTTGGGGATCACATAATGCCATCACTCTGTGTCCCTCGTTTCCAATGCTCCCTTTGTGTCTCTTTCTTTCCTGGTCCGACTCATTCTCTTTCTCTTGCTCCGTCCTCATCCATGGCTTCTTCCAAGCCTGCCGCTTTATTTTACAGTTGCTTAGCAACAGACGGTGTGAATATGTGAGTGTCCGTGTTGCAGAGAGACAGAAGAGATGGGCACAAAGAGAAACAGTGGAATTCCTGCACTCATGCTCCGTGTCTCCCTCCTCCTCCTCTTCCTCCTCCAGCTCCCTCCTCCTTGGTCACTGTCAGAGGTGTGATTGGTATGTGAACGTTTCGGCATTCAGCAACTGTGCTGTGCTGCTGACTGTTGCTCAATAGATGCATGGATACATTGCATCGATACAGCACTTTCAATTGTTCCACAAGGAGGCAACAGATATACATACATGGTCATTATTCTGCTGAAGCCATGTGTAGTATAACCATATTAAGCTTGCATAGGTGAGAAAGAACAGGGATATGTGTTTTAGGCCTTTAATTCATGGCTTTACCCCGTTTGTGGACGACTACTGCCCCCTATTGGAATCAGAAAGCGTCGCATGTATATTGAGAAAGTCTCGACAATGAAAGATTATACAGTACAATCTTTTCTTTACCTTATAACAAAAATATTATGGGAGCCACAATTACTAATTAATTAGAGCTGATTCGCAAGGACACAAAAGATACACATCTGTTTATTACTATGTTGTTCTACATGCATGTTCTATATCCTAATATACCATAAAATCAAATTAATCATAGGTGAGAAATAAGATACATTTTCCACACACTCTAGATTAAATAGACCTTAAAATAATATAGGTATTATAGATAGATTTTTTGATGGCTCATTAATCAAGGTCCTGGTAGTGCAACACCTGTGTGTCTCTATCGTACACCATTCATAGGGAGGTGTTTAGTGTGACATGGCATAAAGGATTATGGACATTACTTGTGGACATCATAAGTTATTGACAGCATAAGAAAGCATAACATAGAAATATAAGATACTCACAGCTCCTACTTCAGAAAGTGTGAATGTGAAAGTGTAAATGCATGCATGTATGATTGCTATTCATTTATGACCAAGGGATATTCCTGACGCCTGATAGCATATTGATATTTGTTAATTGCAGCCTACCATTTGCTATTGCAACAAAAAAGAAATGCTGATGGAAAGGCCATCAATGCACTTGATACATAATGAATGAACGAACATGACGAAAAATAGAACTATAGCACAATTAAGATGGTGTCAACATCATCTAATGACCACAGCCAAGGAAGGCTGATGGAATGTTCATTTAATTTCAAACACCTTCCTGAATTTGCCACACATATAAAGTATAACATTTTACACTAACCACATTCAAATGCATGGATGCAACTATTAGTCTGAGAAAAATACTTTACAGTAAACGCAGGCTTGTTGCTATGCAAGTCTCGCAGGATGCGTTTTAGCCCTTTAAATTCCCTTTTAAATTCGCCTCGTTTGAGAACAGCTACTGCCCCCTATTGGAATCCGATACAGCACACAAAATTACAGCGATGCATGTTTTCTTCCAGACCTGCCATAATTCCAGTTCACTGATTTTTTTTTTCAATGATGTATGACAACATCAATTTTCGTCTATCTTAGCATGTGCTCACTGTCTCCATTGCATCAAATATACTTTTGTTACACTACCAAGACAAATTAATTTGGATCACTGCTTTGTACAACCTGATGTGCAAGTTTTAAAGTTAATGGGTAATTGCTCTTTTGCCTGATAATTGTGCAGGCATCTTGCCAAGAAATCTGCATGTCATTCAGTAAATTCGATGAGTCATATGTGCAGATTTATATGAAACCTTTTCAGAATTAATCTAGGCTTTGTTTGCAATACATAATCCTAGCTCTCAATAGGACAATCACACATGGTGAATTGTATCTTGCTGTAGAGCAAGCCAGTTAAAACGGAGATAAAATGGCAATGTCTTCTCTCAAAGTTAATTCTTGCCATCAACCCCAGGCTGTGTAAATAACATCATCTGTACTATTCCCATTCATATGGATGCTTTCTGCTCAGTCTCCCCATCCGTTGGATGCCTCCAGTGAGAGCAGTTAAAGAGTCAGACTTGCCGCATGGCATTGGATACCACACCCAAGTCCCCCCGTGGTATGGAGAAGACCCCTATGCAGGTCTGGCAGAAGTTCAACAGCTGCATCATCTCGAATTCATACACCATGGCTTTGGGCTCAGTGTGCCACAGGTTGACCCAGGAGTGAGCCCCTACTGGAAACGGAGACTTCTTCCTTCACGAGAGTCTTCCATGGGTAAGTTGCAGTCTACAGTTGTCTTCATGTCATCAGTGGAGCCCTCCAGATCCTCCTCCAGATCCTCCTCCAGGTCTTCCTCCAGGTCCTCACCGGTTGATATTTCCTGCTGCCTGTGTTTAAAAGAAGGCAATATGGTACTTTATGAATCCCAGATGGGATATTTGGGAAGAAGAATAAAATTAATTGTAAAATTACAGTCAAACTACACAAGCAAATAATACAAAACCATGAGACTGGAACTAGCGTGCCAGTATGGCAGAAGATGACATGATTCTCCCGACTGTACACAGATGAGTGGAGGATGTGTGGTTCAAGCTGCTTGTAAGTTCTGTGGTTAGTACGGGGAATCACACTGATCCTGTCACAGCCCTGTTACTGCATGGTCCTCCGTATTGGGTGGTTGGAATGAGAAGATAACATTGAATGCAGCCTGAAGTTGAAAAAGGGAAAGTAACAATTACACTATAACTACAATACACTATTAATAAACTAATATTCACTTTTTTTGCCTTGTTCCATTGTATGCCATTGCCACAGGCCTCAGTGATGAGATGATAGTAGTTGGGGCTGGCAGTGGATAGGAAATACAAATAAAATACTACAAATGCACATTTAGAATTTGGTGAACATTAACTACTTACCTAAAAACTTCATTTTGGGAATATGTGGATGTGTTGAGTAAGTCTATACTGGGATGTTACTTTGAAGAGGTTAATCAAAATAGGTCGTACATATTCAGCATCTTACATTTCCTAGTGAACATGTTTGTGACAGAATGATTAGCTAGGGCTGGGGCTTGGGTTCTTCAGCAGCAATTTTCATTTACATTACATTTACATTTAGCAGACGCTTTTATCCAAAGCGACTTACAAAGAGTACATTTGTCATCAGAAAACACAGTTTTCAAAGATGTTTTGCTGGCTAACTGAATACTGACGGGAAAACTCAGTTTTTCAATTGCGGAGGTGATTTAATCACTGGGTTCTTAATTGCTCTGGAGTACACATCTGGCTTCCCTCTTCTTCAGATAGATTTCCAGCAGACTTGGCCCGGGTCGGGCCAATCGCAACCGTTTATCTAATATGGGGCAAGTTTGATACAATGACTGTACAGAGGAGTGTCCAATGGGAGCGCATTTTCATAAACAACAAAGATGGCTGCTGCTAATGTGTCATACGTTTTGTTGCTGATTGGTTGTAGGTTGATCAAATTGTGTCCGGAGGTATTTTGGTCGGCGCCCGTTGGTAACACCCCTTGGCAATGGAAAATGAACTGAGATCCTGACTAATTTGCATTTGCTAATTGATCTTTGGATGTCAGGCTAGCATTTAGCCATTGCCATTGCTTCCTAGCAATATCATTCTGCAGAACTCAGTAAAAATAGAACCTGCAGCTTGGCCCAATGCAGCAACACGGCATTTCATTTTTCTTGTAGTACTGAAACAAATATACGCTCTGCATCCGAGCTCACACTGAGGTTTAGCAGTGCTGCTCAGACAGGCATGCAGGGCAGTATTGTCAATGCTTCAAGAGCTTCTCATATGTGGCATTTGTGGGATGGAGGGCCACACGTGTCACTGGGATACATTTACACGCAGCGTTTGGTAAAAGTCTCTGATGAGGTCACTGAAGCCATAGAGGTATTGATCTTGTTTTCTGTGTGTGCATGCACACTGAGGAGATGATTCTCCACCCCTAGTTTTGGCCAATTTCCATTATTGAGCAGGCGTGTCCCCTCCTTTGGAATGAGTTGTGCTGTTGGATCTTGAATAGAATTTAAAAGTTGAATTCAGGCTAAATTGAATGAGGCTAGTTGTTTTGCATATTTCTGGATAGTAATGCAAGGGCTGTGTATGTTTGGTCACTGTCATGTGTATTTGGCAGCCGTCATGTTTGATGGTAACCCTTGGGACAAACAGGGAGCAAAGAAGTGTGTGTTTGCAGCAGAGGCACGCTAAATCTTTCACTGCCATTAAGTCTGCATCCAGTGCGCAGAGAAAAAAGGCTAAATATGCGCCACATACTCGCCATTATTTTGACCGAAGAGAAGGCTAAATCCTTTTCTTGGGAGGACACGCATTTGAGATTAGCAATGGAGAAGAGAGTTAGAGTTAATGAGAAAATGGTTGAACCATTAGGAAAAGCATCAAAGCCAGAAAAAAACGAGTGGCAATGTTGGTAAAATTCAGAATCTCAAAAAGAGACTCGTTACCTGGTCTGACCATTTCTACGGTGACAAATGTGCATTGAATGTGAACGTGAACGTGAAGGTCATCAAAAGAAAATGATTGAATACACCCTGGAAAAAAAAACTGATGATGTTTAGGATTTCAAATATCTGGTTACTACAACGTGTCAGCAAGTTACATTCACGGTTAAACAACATCAACATTGGCAATTTGTTTCTCACTTAGAACTTAGTCTTCAGTACAAAACAGTTTGTGTTCATCAGCTCTTCACCAAACTAAAATGTTCATAATTTAATAATTTGTTTCCCCCCCCCTCATATTGAGTATGTGACTCATTTCATATTTCATGCGTAAGACGCTTTCTCCTCTGAGTGGAGAAGACAGATGGAGCAAGTCTATACTGTTGAAGTCCATGGAGACCTCTCCTACAAATAACTTAATTGGCGACCAAGCCAATCCGACTCGAATGGCTTGCAGGTAACCACATACGTAGGATTATACGTGAAAAATGAAAGTCTATATTGACCTGCACATGACATCTTCATTCAGCTCTAAACGCAGAAACAACGCCGCTGCTCTTCTATTCTGTTGTTGTTTAACGTTGCTATACAAACCAGCGTATAGGTTCATTACCGCCACCACATGGACTGGAGTAAGGATCACTAAATTGCCATTTGGAAGGCAAAAACACATGTTTGCTAAAATGTTCTATCTATGCCAGTTATCCGCAGAAAATCAATAATGCAACGCCATACTTTGCTTGATGAATACCCTCCTATCTAATGTCACTGAGGTTAAATTCCCTCAATGACACAAACAACATGATGCTCACTGATGTATTAACATACTGAAGAGCTATATCCAATATGTTAACTTACAAACTGATTGCCATAATTAATGTAGTGGGCAGTGGTTGTTTCTTACTAGAACGTTTAAATGGGAGGGGAAACTAGATGAACTGGTTGGCACAATAGGGTAATAATGAAGAGAGGGAAGGAAATACCGTTTGAACCCATTGGATGAGTGGAGAGTGGGCGGTGCAAAATGAAACTCTCCCTCTTCTTTTTTTAACTCCTTGTTTAGCACAGGTTGACGAGTCGGATCACGATACTTTCGTTTTACTTTGGTTGGACCGTTGAAGTTACCTTATTTTACTCTACGGAAATAACAAGGTAGCCTACGCTTATAGCCGAGTTAGTAGTTAGTTTTTGCATTAAGAATTGTATTGTATTTTCCAACATTCTGGTACAGTATTCAGTAGGCTAAGTACAGGCTGATTCTGGAGTCACAAACCAAACTAGAAATATGTTATTATGCTATTATCTGGTATAGGTCTCTTAATCGTGGTACAATATTACTTCTTTGCTGTTTAAAAATACATTAATAGCGTTGTTTTAGCATGCGTACAGCAGCAGGATGTTGGGTAGATTTGTCATGATCAACGAGGAAGGTGTTGCATTTCCGCATACTAAAGTTGAACTGTGTATCAGTGGAGCCGTGTCGTTCTCTCGTACTCTTACTTTACTAACTGGGTCGTCCCAACTCAAATCCTTTGTCAAGTAGTTACGCTGTTTTACCACACCGTAATGAGTGTTGTGGTGGTGGTTGTTCTTTTAATGCTGATGGTTTACTGAGGAAGTGTGAGCTACACATGGTGGATTGGGACTATCCACTGAAAATCTTATCTCTGTCACTAAAAAGGTAATGTTGTAGGCTGGAGGTGATTGTGATTACTTGTGTTACCACGTAGTTAAAACCTTGTGCCTTGTGCTTGTGCTACCACTTGTGCTCTCCATCAATCTCCAGCCTGATATTATTTGGCGAGTCAAACCTGAAGTTCAGCAGTGCCCCAAGGAATCACAGATGTTTGCTGTGCTCATTGGCTCATTTCAATTACCCCGAGTTTAGGTACGAAGTACAGGTATACAGAAGTTTACCAGTTGGCCTCAAAGGTTAGTTTGTTATCTATGGTCGCTACACCTCACTTTTTCAAATGTTGTGTAGCAGCTGGTAAGAGTCCTCAGGGCGTTATTTAGTGTAACTAGTATAATGTAAATGGTGTCATATTCTGTGCATAGTTATAGGTGACATTTTTAATTTTGTTTTATGTATGATTCATCTTGCATGGCAGATGAATGAGATGCATTTTATCATGCTGCACATGTGCTTTTCTGATGGTATATTTGTTGAGTTTGAGTTTCACTATTCGCAATCACCTACAACTAACAACAGAGAATTATGATAATGGGGCAGCAGTAGCTCAGTGGGTAGAGCGGGTGGACAGAGCAGGTCATCCACTAACCGTAGGGTCGGCGGTTCGAACCCCTTGATCCCCCTCCTCCAACTGTCCACATTCGAACCCCACAAATGTACTGATTGTAAGTTGCTTTGGACAAAAGCGTCTGCTAAATGTCCCTTTTACCCTTTAGAATTATGCTTTTCAGTTGTTTCCTCATTCTGATTCCCCTCTGATGATAGCTTGTCCTGTAGTCATGTTATTACATAGGGACATTTGTGATTACCACTAGAAATGCAACTATGATTGTGTTTCAGATATTTAATTATGAAGCACACTCTGCTACAGCTGCTCTGCTACATCTTTGGATGCCTACAGTGTTATAAAAGTAATATTTTGTTGGCACTGCCATTTTGAAAGCAAACACACATTGAGGGCTTCCATTTGTGTAACATTGTTTAAGGTGCTTCAGAGGTGGAAGTCAAAACAATTTAACATGATGATTGTTCTTCTCAGAGTTCATTAGGGGCCAGCCACTTGAACTTGACCTGTACTGCGGTGTGCAGCCATGGCGAGTAACTCCTCTGTGGATAAACCCACATTCTCTGAGGATGGCTGCCCCTGCAATAAGACCAGGTATGATGTGGTCTTTGATCTCTCCCAACGTCATCACACCCACCTGTGTTTTCTCTAAAATCCATCTGTTTTATCCACAGACCCCACCAGGAAGGTGCAGAGGTTACGGCCCCTGATCAGTCTGAGTTGGAACGGCAACAGGCCATGGAGGCCATGTTTGAGGTGGGTTGTAGTACAAAGTGGACATTTCACTACAAATGAATTGAAGACACATTTAGGGTTTTGGATTTAATAAGTTAAATCTGAATCATTAAAGCAAAATAGACAGGAACTGTATATATAGAAGATATTTACTGTTTAAACTAAAGTTAGAAAGTATTTTGCTATTCAGGGCATTAAAACTTCGGTCATCGCTGTTATTCTTGTCTAGCAACGCAAGGGGCAGATCATCTCTTTTGTGATGAAGGAGCTGCATAAGATGGGGAAGTTCATGGGTGTCAACGCCCCGGAGGGCGGGGAGGAGGCCTGTGAGGAGGCTGAAGAAGAGTCCGACAGTGAAGACAGCGATCTCACAAGGGGTGCCAGAGATGAAGTTGTGAAGCTGGCCCTGGGCTTCCTGCGGAACATGAACCAAGATGAGATCGCTGAGAATGTGCACAGCAGTAAGAGTCTTCTATTTCCCCCCCATCATCTTTAACATGGTGATCAATATTGTCTCAATTTCTATGTTCTGTTACAACCTTCGACTATTTCAGAGTAATTATATGCTATAATTAGTGTATGAATATCTTAAATCAATATGTAAGATATCTGGCAATACACCACACCCAGGAAGACCTGTGTTTCTATTCGTCAAGGATGATCTTAACAGAAAGTGAAGTGTTTGTTCATGAGTATATCAAGTGAGATGTATTGTATAATTATTATGTCTTCTTTTGTCTTTTTTCCCATATAGAAACGCTTGCTGTTTCTTGCCAACGTAATCTCAAATCTAGTCTGAAGGCCAAGTCCCACTCTTTGTTTGCTTCCTTTTTTAAACAAGGACACCCGGTAATTTACAATCCACTCTATGTATCAGAGAACAGTGGTGACCTCAACAAGGCACAAGACATCAGAGCAATTGAAGGATACACCTTGGAATCTTCAGAGATCTTTATCCCCTTACCAGGAAAAGATCAACCAATCAGAACAATGTTGACAACAGGAGTCTCTGGCATTGGTAAAACAGTTTTCACGCACAAGTTTATCCTGGAATGGGCTGACGGATCAGCCAACCAAAATGTTCATTTCATTTTTCCTTTCTCGTTCAAAGAACTAAGTTTGCTAAGAGACAGGAAGTCCAGCTTAGTGGAACTTCTTCATCACTCATTTTATGTCACGAAAAAAGCTGAAGTGGACAACTTTGACAAGTACAGAGTTGTGTTCATCTTAGACGGTCTGGACGAATGTCGATTGTCTTTGGACTTTAAGAACAATGAAATCTGTACAGATGTCAACCAAACAGTCTCAGTGGATGCGGTGCTTACAAACCTGATCCAGGGCAACCTGCTTCCCTCTGCTCGCATCTGGATAACCACACAACCTGCAGCTGCAGTGATCAATCTGATCCCTCCGGAATATGTGGACATGGTGACCGAGATGAGAGGCTTCACTGACCAACAGAAAGAAGAGTACTTCAGGAACAGATTCAGAAAGAAGCGGCTTGCCAGCAAAATGATTGCCCATATCAAGACATCTCAAAGTCTGTACAACATGTGCTGTATCCCTGCCTTCTGTTGGATCACAGGCACGGTTCTGGAGCATGCCATTGCAACTGCCCAGAGTTACGAGATGCCCAAGAACGTGACTGAAATGTACATCCACTTCCTGGCGTCTCACTCCTTGCCGGGAAATGCAAAGAATCATGCAAAGGCTCGGGCAGATCCACATTGGAATACCAAGATAAGGAAGGTAATTCTGGCTTTGGGAAAACTAGCATTTGACCAGGTGAATAAAGGCATCATGATCTTCTATGAAGAAGACCTGCAAGAGTTTGGTGTGGATATCAAAGAAGCTCAGCTTTACCCAGGAATCTTTAACCACATCTTTAAAGAGGAGCGGGAGCTTTACCACGACGAAGTGTTCTCCTTTGGCCATCTGAGCGTTCAGGAATTCCTGGCTGCCGTGTATGTATTTGCAGCCTTCATCAACACTGGAGTCAATCTGTTGTCATTGACCCAACCAACAATGGTGCGGGGACAACTTCCCGATGTGCGGCTCATCTACCAGAGTGCCATTGACCAAGCTTTAATGTGTGAAGCCGGACACCTTGACTCATTTGTCCGCTTCGTATTGGGCCTCTCTGTGCAGTCCAACCAGACGCTCCTAAGAGGCGTGGTGAAGCAGACAACCTCAATGACCAATCAGAACACGATCCATTACGTCCACAAGAGGATCCGGGAGAATTTGCCACCAGAGAGCATCGTCAAGCTGTTCCACTTTCTGAGGGAGATGAATGACCCTACCCTGGTGGTGGAGATGCAGCAGTACCTGAGAGCATGGCTCTCCAAAGGAACTCTCTCCCCAACTCAATGGTCAGCCTTGGTCTTCATTTTACTGTCTTCAGAAAAGGACCTGGCTGTGTTTGACCTCAAGAAATACTCTGCTTCAGAGGATAGTCTTCGAAGACTGCTGCCAATGGTCAAATCCTCAAATACCTCTCTGTAAGTGCACAGATAATTTATGTACTAACTTATTTATAAATATTACACATTAAGTGTGTCATGTCAGTGTTTCTCTAACAGGCAACAGGCAGTGGTATAGCAACATAGCTGGATTACTAGTGCCACTGCCACCAGCCATGCAAAACAAAAATACAAACATTCTAAATGTTTTAAATTATCAACTATGTTTATGTTGTGCCCCAGATGCTATTGTTTTATTTGAAATATATATCATAGGTGCCCCTTACTGTACCCCCCTCAATTGTTACGTTGTCTTTATTTTTCTTGAATGAATACTGTGTAAAAATACTGACCGCAAAATAGTGTTCTGATATAGAAGAATAAAAAATGCATGACAATACTGTAGGTGGCATTAGTTCATGAATGGCTTTAGACTTGTAGGTCAACAGAAAAAGCAACACAACAAAGTGACTTCATAGAAAGTAGCCTACATAGTTGAGTTAGATAGTTCACATATTTCATATATTCACTGAACTCACTGTCAATATTTCAAAATGTTTCTGCATATTACTGATTGTGTATGTATGTCTGGTGTGTGGGTGTTTATGCACACTGCCCAACTAATTACAAATTCTCATTTTTAAAGGTTAAATGGCTGTAACCTGTCAGAGGGATGCTGTGAAGCTCTGTCCTTAGTTCTCGGCTCCATCTCCTTTAGTCTGAGAGAGCTGGACCTTAGTACCAATGATCTGCAGGATGCAGGAGTAAAGCTGCTCTCTCCTGGACTAAGGAGTATTCATACTAAACTGGAAATTCTGAGGTATGTATTTTTCAATGTGTGTTCACAGCAACAGTTTTTATTTCAATCTTCTCCCAAAACATGAAAGAGCATAGTTTGTTTCAAGTTCTTTAAAAGTGACCATTCAGTCTCACCAAACAGCCAATGTAGTATAATCCTAGGGTAATCCTAAAAACAAATGGCTGTACATTTAGTTTCAAGAAGATGCAATTTTGAGAGCGAGGTCTGTCTTGTTTTTCTATGTTGTATGCTTAAAAAGTATTACTTAAAAGTATTTGGGCAGTTTTATTTAGAAAATGTAAAAGACATTTTAAATAATTGAAATTCATGGGATACAAATGTATTTTTAAAGGTTGAATGGCTGTAATCTGTCCGAGGGATCCTGTGAAGTTCTCGCCTCAGTCCTGAGCTCAGAATCCTGTTGCCTGAGAGAACTAGACCTGAGTACCAATAATCTGCGGGATTCAGGAGTGAAGTTGCTCTGTGCTGGACTTGGGAGTTCTCATTGTAAACTGGAAACTCTGAGGTCAGTGTTAGAACTGTAAATTTGAGCTCAACTTGAGCTACAATGTTGATGTATAGTATGTGTAAACACATTTCAATGACATTGTATTTTGTGTGTTTATTGTGTCTGTGTGTGCAGGTTGTCGGGCTGCCTGATCACACAGGAGGGCTGTGCATTCCTGGCCTCAGCATTAAGGTCCAATCCTTCCCATCTGAGAGAGTTGGATCTAAGCTATAATCACCCAGGAGACTCTGGAACGGTGCTGCTGTCTGCTGGACTAGAGGATCCAAGCTGGAGACTACATACACTTGGGTAATAAGAGACTATTATTGAATCATGGAAGAATATTCGCTGTTCTTCAATGATTATGTTTATGAATGTCTAATGTTTCATGACTTTGACTCCCCCCCCCCC
>OMKQ01100095.1:7601-19456 GCA_900302335.1 Phycis phycis
GGGGGGGGGGGGGGCATAGTTGCTAAGGATGGATGTGTGCAGTCCAGGTTTTACAGAGGGGCTGAACAATTAAAAGAGACTTCAAAGAGTCAGGGGCTCAGCCAGTTGTTATGGACTGATTCAGAATGGTACTAAGAACTAGACTTAAGGCAAAACAAACAAAAATAAAACAAAATATATGATTGACTTTATTGCCCTTAAGAGCAACCATCATCAGTAATACATTTTTTTGTATTAATCTGGACTCCCATTCCTAATGTATCAATGATAACAATATGCTAACATGCTTTGAACGTCAACAAAGTACTGTTTTGCAATGGGTTTTTAGATTGGTGAGGACATTTTGTCTGGGGTTTCTGTTATCCAAACAGGAATGACCAGGACACACGCTTTCTGTTGGGTCTAGAGGTGGCACTAAATGAATATAAATAAAGCTATGGTGGATTCTTTTGGCCCTGAGTTTAACCCGAACCCTTTTCTGCAGTTATTCCCAGCCCACTCACGCCTGTCCCTCATCACTAGTTCCTTTATCACAATTCTAAAATGGTTAGTTCTCACCAAGTAACAGACAGACAGACAGACAGACATAATTACTCTAATGATCCCTGAGGGAAATTGCATTTCTTACAATTCTCCGGGAAAGAAAAGACAGTGTGGAAGAACAGTGCTGAACAGTACCGTATAGAAATATAAATATCTAATATAATATAAACATCTGTAACATGATTGGACAAGAGTTCTGATCAGCATTGAAACTTTGAACAATACAAGTTTCACTTCACTTTACAGGTTTAATTAATGGTACTTGCAGAACTGTTAATGAACTGTTAAAAAAAACTGTCAAATCTATATCACATGAGAGGGAGTGTTATGCAGAGTAGCTGGTATGACTGCCCTCCAGGGCAATTCTAACCTGAGTCTGTCCCTGCATTCTGCTGTGAACCTCTGAAAACATCCAGAAACCAAAAACAAGTCCCACGATGGAGAAGTGGACCAGAGAGGAGTGTAAACCCACCAGACATGGTGAAGATGCCCACCGCCAGGTTGATCCCTCGGTTGCCCAGCAAGGTCATCTCCATCTGGTCCGCTGAGCTCTTCTTGGTCTCCCTCTTGGACTTGACTGATGCCCAGATTCCGGTCCCAAGGACCGTCAGGTAGAAGAAGACCATCGCCACAATTCCTGCTACGTTGACAGCCATGGTTATCCTGCTGATGTGTGACTCACCTTCTCCAGATCCTCTGATGCAGCTGAGCTCTGCAGCTCTTTATACTTCTGACTGTGTGTCCTCTAGAGGTGGAGCTAAAAATGACATACTTCCATAAGTTTTGATGTGTTTCACTTGATGTCTTTGTTTTATTTGACTTTGACGTGGAATGTACTTTTTTTAATCATTCTAACTACTATCTAATCTAACTATTATCTAAACGTGACTTTACGATGTATAACCATTGCTGCAATGCTTAAGTAACATGTTGTCCCTTCAGACAGATGCTTGTTATTAGTCATATGTTTGGTATGATGAAGTACGATAGGCAAACAATATTCGTGAAAAGTAAACCTGTCCCTAAAGTTAGAGGGGAACATGCAATTAAAACAAGAATAGAGCACAAAACTTAATTGAAATGATTGGGTTAAATTATTGAGGTTTGTATGGTTGATATTAACAACCAGTCTTGTGAATGTTACTTTAAAAAAGTAGTTCATTAAAGTTACTAGCTACTTCTCCAAAAAAGTAATTGAATTAGTTACTGAGTTACAAATTATAAAAGTAACAAGGTACTAGGGAAAGTAACTATTGTGTTACTTTCAAGTAATTTTTAAATGCTCAAATGTGTCAAAGAATTTGGACCCCACCCCCAACCCTCTTTAAAAGAACTTAAAATTCATGTGCATGTTCAACTATTTATGATAGATCTGAATATTATAATGAAATGGACAGTAAATACAATAAATTACAAACAGAAAAAGTGTACACTAATCTAAACAATTGTAATGTTGCTGTAGGACAAAGTGAGTCTAGCCACAAATCAAATGTCATGCATTATTATAGATATCATAATTACTATGTTTATTTAGTGGATCAATAAAAATAACACAATAGATGTTTTAGAACTTTGGATATTATTACACCTCAACAGGCCATCAAATAAATTGTGCTTGTTAAGCAATGTATCAAAAATAATAACAACTACAAATATATACAAAATATGAAATAAATCAAGCTGTTAAATAACTCACAACTGGTAGACATTCTGTACTTCAAGAATTTTCTTCATTCAAAAAGTAAACACTTTAACAATATGAAATGCTTTCAATATTACTGAAAATTGCAATGAATAGCAAAACTAACCGAGTCAGCGTACAGAGCGGAGGTGAGCAATGAAATGTCTCACCTTCTTATGACAAATGTACTCTTTGTAAGTCACTTTGGATAAAAGCGTCTGCTAAATGCCCTGAATGTAAATGTAAACGTAAAGGTGAGAGCCCTGACATCATGGTGTCAGGACAACAACCTCTTAATCAACGTTGGCAAGACGAAGGAGCTGAACGTGGACTACAGGAGGGATTCATCAGCGAGGATCTGCGCTGGTCACACCACACAGGTGTGGCCGGTAAGGCAGCTAGGCAGCGGCTCTTCTTCCTCCGGCGACTGAGGAGGGTCAGTCTGGACTCCAGGATACCCACCAACTTCTTCAGGTGTACCATTGAGAGTATCCTGGCTGGCAGCATCACGGCCTGGTACGGCAGCTGCACTGCTGTCGACCGCAAGGCTCTGCAGAGGGTGGTCAGGACGGCCCAGCGCATCACTAGGACTGAGCTGCCAACCATCCAGGACCTCTACAGCCAACGCTGCAGGAGGAAGGCCCAGCGGATCATCTCGTACCCCAGCCACCCGAGCCACAGACTGTTCACGCTTCTCCCGTCTGGCAGGTATAGGAGCCACCGAACCAGAACCAGCAGGGTCAGACAGTTTCATTCCGCAAGCCGTCTATTAAGTGCTATTGAACTGCTAAAACAACTCTTGCACACACACCATACACACACACGATTGGACCCCCCCCCCCACACGCACACACACACATGATTGGACGAGAAACGAGAAACTCTTTTCTGCATTTTCTTTTCTGCAAACGCTTTTCTTTGATGTCAGGACAATTGTGTCACGGAGAGGGGCTGACGTGGTGGCCCCCCCGCTCTGTGAAGCTGCCTTCAGGGCTCAGTCTGCGGGGGGGCAGACAGGAGCATGCATACATGAAATACGTCATTTTTCTACAACTATTGTGTGCTTGTTTGGGGGTTTTTTAACATTTAAAACTCTCGCCTGGGCAAGATGCAATATTTACATTTACATTTAGGGCATTTAGCAGACGCTTTTATCCAAAGCGACCAAAAAGAACATTTGTCAAAATAAGGCGAAACATTTCATTGCTGTCATTATCATTTCAATACAGTAAGAAAGTCACCAGAAACAGCTTCAAGCATTCCAATTGCTAGGTTAACCATTGCTAGTATACAACATCTCTGGCTAAGTGCTAAGTTACAAAGAGCAGTTATAAAGTGCCAAGACGTACAACATACAAGAGCATGAGGGGAGGTTTTTTTTTGGGAGGGGGGGTCGGTAAAGGATGGATGTTATGCAGGGTTCAGGTGAACTCTGGTAGGGGCAGTTCCATTAACATATTAACTTACTTCTTCTTTGAATGCGACGTTGAGCAGATAAGAAAGGTGTTGGTTTGCTGTGTGGACACGGGCACACAACAACATGTAGTCCTAAGAGACTTAGGTAATGACTTTATATGAAATAGTCTATGTGTTACTTGATGAAACGCAGTGTTTCTATGTAGAATGAATAGGGTGAGCACATGCTTACACCTTTAAGAAAATCACAGGTTATATTTTTGTTTTAAATAAATGATCCAGATTATTGCCACGGTCAATTCCACCGGAGAACTCCACCAGAGAGAGTCCTGCGACTGCAGGACTCTCTCTTTACACTGTTTTAAGCTTTTTAGTCTACTGTAGGAAATCTGTTGAAAAACTTAACTGTAGTCACTTATGTAATTTGCACATGAAAGTGCCCATAGAACCCTAAGTAGAATTGACGAGACAGAACCCATAATAGTCACCTGATGTGTGCATGAGGGAAGATCCACAGAACTGCTCTGAATCTGCTCACTAAAGGATAAGGGTTTAGAAAGATACAGATTAGATATGATGTATGCATCTCTTCATGCTGAACCAAGAACAGACAAGACAAAACCCATATCAATCAACTAGTGCGTGCATGTGTCAGGGTTTAGGGTTGGGGAGACCCAAATCCAGAAGACAGAAAACAGAAAAAAAAAACTGTGAAAACAGAGTTTTTAATGGCAATTTGAATTTGAACAGGGGAGTAGTGACGGATGGGGTAGGGGTTGATTGGTTGATGAGGACCAGGTGCGCCAGCTGCCGAGCTCCCGAATTGGAAGGAGCGACCATGGCCACCAGGACAACACAGACAGACAGACAGACAGGGAAAGACACAACAGGAAGGGGAACAGCTGATACCATGACAGCATGAGGGTGGAAGGGCCACAGACCCGGGCTGAATCTGTTTCAAGGAAAGACAACGTTTTATTTGAAACACAAGTATAATGTATGTAGAAGGAGCATTTAGCAGATGCTTTTGTCCAAAGCAACATACAGTCAGTACATTTGTGGGGTTCGACGTGTGGACAGTTGGAGGTGGGGATCGAACCGCCAACCCTCTGGTTAGTGGACGACCCGCTCTACCCACTACCCATTTGCTTTCAACAAATGTAGGGGCGCTTGGTGGAGCTGGATACCACCCAACTTTCATCTTCTTCTTTGTTTTCCTCTTCGTCTTCAATATCATATGTCATATTTATTCTATGCATGTTACTGGAATGGCATTCTTGTGAAAGGAAACATTCATTCCTCAGACCAACATTTCTTCAAGCAATTAGACCTCTTTTTATTTGTGCCTGCTTGAAGGGGTAGATCGGAATTTTGGACATAGGACATCTCCAAGGACATTTCCAAGTTATCCTGTGTGTTATTTATCATTGGACACTTTTTCAACAAATTTCATTCAGTTCTTCTAGTTGCGGAGTTTGCTGGTGCTAGGCCAGCACGAGTCAATGGTTTCTGCTAGCCTGCTAATAAAAACAGTCTTACCCACTCCACAGTACATCCGAGGCAAATAAATTATAACGCCAGACTATCGATGTAAATGTCTGTGTTGATAGAATAATGTTAGAAATAACACCAAAACCTTGCATGGCATTGCATTTTGAGGGACTTGTGTCTCAGCAGCAGTGTTATACTTCCTGGCAGGAGGCTACGGCAGCAGTGCACTGATATTACCTAGGTTACCGACAGAAACTAGTCCCTCGAAATGTGATGATTCATGCGATGCGAGGCGCTAGCGATGCAAGGCCGTTGACTTGCGTGAGCCTAGCACCAGCCATCTCTGCAACTAGAAGGACTGAAGGACATTTGCTGAAAACGTCTCCAATGATAAATAACACTGGCTAACTTGGAAATGAGGTCCCATGTCAAAATTCCAAACTACCCCAAGATAAAAATTCTAAATCATTAGAAGGCCCGTAAGCATGCACAAATGCTTGACAGAGAGATAGATGGATGGATGATAGGTGGATGGATGGATGGATGGACTTCTGGTGGAACTGGTGGATGGCATTTCAGGTCCGTTCTTCATTAACTCTGTAGATGTCATGGTCTGTCTGTATCGTCATGTTTTGGTTGGTTTCCCCTGCGTTTCCCCTGTGTCCTGTTTTCCCTCTTGATTGCCTCATTGTGTTCACCTGTGCCTTGTTCCCTCACCTGTCCTGTGTTGGCAATTAGTTCTTTGTGTATTTAAGTGTTGTCTTCTGTTGAGTCCTTGTTCAAGTCTTGTCGTTGTGTGTGTTTGTCGTCGTTTGCCTGTCCCTGTTTCCTCGTCCAAACCTGTCCTTGTGAGTACTATTAAAGAGGTCAGATCTACTTGTGGCTGCGACTACTCTCTGCATTTGGGTCCACCTCCACCGCTAACGTTGACAGTAGATACATCCCTCACAGCTGCCGGTCCTCATTCTGAGTTTACCCTGAACCCAGAAACACAGTCTTCTTCCCAGACACCCAGTTAACACAGTAATGCCGGTGGTCTTCTCCATAGACGACCCTCTTGGTCTCACTGCAGAGCTACATTACCTGGTGGGAACATCATCCACCCTAAATGATGCACCACGCTCTCCTGGCACTTACGGCAGGAGATCCATCATGCAGGACACCCACATCCCCTGAGTGCCACACACAAACAGTGCTTTGTTTGTGTGGTAACCCTTTTTGCGTTTCTGAGGCCTAAATTCTTTAACTCCTGTTTGTTTGTTGTTGAATTTCTCTGAAGCAGACAACAACCAGCCTGACAACTACCAGAAACCCCCAATGCTGGTAATCATTTTCCCAGTAAGTGCTGTGGTCAGTGTCTATAAAAGGAGTTATCTGGTGTTCACTGTCTGTGTCTCTCTCTGGTACAGGAAACGATGGCTTCAGCCAGTCTGCCAACCCCAATGGAGACGCGTGTGCGTGTGCGTGCGTGTGCGCGTGTGTGTGTGCGTGTGTGTGTGTCCCACTTGTACAGCGTTTACCTGAACCCTGCAAATAAGAGCATGATCCTCATGCTCTTATTTGTTGTATGTCCTGGCACTTTGATCGCTCTTTGTAATTTGCCACTTAGTCAGAGATGTTCTACACTAGCAATGGTTAATGTAGTGCTTGAAACTTGTTCTGGTAACTTCTTACTGTATTAGCAGCAATTAAATGTTTCACCTTCTGATGACAAATGTACTCTTTTGTAAGTCGCTTTGGATAAAAGCGTATGCTAAATGTAAGTGTCCTATTTACAAAAAAGTTGAACTGACCCTATCTCCACACCATATGTAGTCAGATCAGTAGGAAGACAGCTCAAAGGAAGGACGCATATTGAATTGAAAATTGCATATCTACATAACATGCCTAAACTACTCATCAGTTGAGGTGCATTTAAAATCAATAAAGATTTATAATAAAATGACCTGTTTTATCTATTTAAGAAGTGAGGCAGAGCTTTGTTAGATTGCAATATAACAAGTAATTGTGAAAAGGTCATCTGAATAAAGGCCATGATCAATTACATACAACTAACCTTTTTCAACAAAGTTGAAACGAGGTCTGAAGCAGGATCACGGGGCCATTGAATCACGCCTGACTTTAACACTAAACCAACACTTCACCGGAAGCTGATTCAACATGGCTTGATGTTTGATTGCTGTTTGTGAAGTCGTTCTGCTTATTAAGCATGGATCACAACACAAAGGGTCATATTTGGTCTTTGTCCAAATCATTTGTATTTTTTAATCAGGCCAACTTGTTAATTGTACTTTGAGGCCGTTGCGTTGAGAATCATCTTTTGTTTGTGTGGTTTTTTGCCAATGCCCTTCTGGTGGGCTGCCATTTGGTGGTCCGCCAAAACACATAATGGACAGCGGTTTCCCACCTGCTCCCCCCGCTGGGAACGTTACACATACCTTCAAGACGCAAAGACAATGATCCAAGCACATTGTGCGATTTATGAATACATTTCTTTAATAGATTGACATCCATATTTATTTGATAGTAGTTAGGTGAGAAAAACAAACAATATACGAACAATATACAAGCAATATACGATAAGATACAGTAAATGAATAGAAATTAATAGAAATAATACATAAGCGTAAAAAGACAAAATACATTGTACAACACGACCGGTTAGAAGTGATCACAGTTTTGCAAGGCCATGTTCCGATATCCATACTTCATGAGTACACTTAAACATAGTACACTATCCGTATTCACTAAATGCACAGATTTTCAGATGTTAGTGTGTTCCAAATGGTGCACTTACCGGAAATTACTATCAGCTGCGCGGCCGCGTCAACCGCCAAACACGTAAATCTATTACGACGTCTAGCCAGAGGCTCCGCCTCTTCCGCTACGTAGCTAAGATGGCTGCCATTGAGTACGGATAGTGTACACCATTGCATACTATGCATACTATGAGTACACTTCTTTTTGCCGCGATCGTATAGGAACACCCTACGTACTGAAACTAAGTATACTAAGTATGGTAAGTATGGATATCGGAACACGGCCCTGGTTTGCCTTGAGCCATTGTTTGAGATGGATCGTATGGGATATGTATGCACTCACTTAATTCACTCAAGTGGGAGGCCACTCCAATTCATTAGTACACAGGACAAGATGTTACTATTCCTTGTGCCGTCATCCAAGGTAAACACATGTAGAAGGCCAGCTCAGATAAGACCAAGCATACAACACACGAGTGATATAACCACCATTAGGTGCAACACCATAGTAGACATCAGGCTAAGCCATCATAAATCTACAGAGTCATTCCTCAGGTGGCACTGTTCACCCATCACCTAGCCTAGCCAACAGCGGTATGCGGCACATCATTGGGGTTATCAAGTAGTCACCTTCCTTCACCGGTGTTTCGTTAAGTTAGGCCCACGACACCTCAAGAAGGCTTAACCGTGTATTCCAGCATCCTGGAAACACACCCCTCTATGCCACCACGCACAATTCCCTCTAAACCTCACCATTTAGCGCCTGCCATCACTTAACGTTGTCCCTACCGGGAACCCCAAATACCAAGCTTCCTCCTTAGCCACCTTGCTCTGCGTCCGCTGCTGACTCTGCATACCTCGCTTTCTTCCGCCAGAATGCCATGTAGACATCCTTAGTTACAAGCTGTTACAAGCCACTTCTGGTTCTCCATTTCAAAATTGGGCTGTGCATGATTAGTAGGACTGTGGGTAGATCCAGATGGAGTAAAACACTGGGTTATGTCATGGACAGAACCTAATAAGAAAAGGTGGTAGGGTAATCAGATAATTCACGAGTACATATTCAAGTTCTATTTCTTAATATCTTGGAGTTTTTTCTACCGATTAGTTTGTTATTGATCTATTTCATTTGGATAGATACAAATGTAGATATAGAAATACGCGGAGATATGCCTAGCCCATATCTGTCTCCAGATAGATATTGGTAGAGGAACAAAAACACACACAAACCTGTGTTGAAACACGCAGACATGTTCCTATTAAAATGCCGTGTTCATCATCGGCTCTGAGGGGTCTTGGTGAGGGTCTTTTTCCTTCACCATCAGGTTGTTGTCTTTGTTGGAAGCGTCCATAGCTGGTAGCTTTCTGGGCAACTTCAGGAAATCGAGCTTGTCCCATGCCTCAGGGACTATGCCTTTGTCGAAAAGTAGAGCAGTCAGGTAGGAGAACATCAGGATGCAGGTGAAGGAGAACACCATGCACAGAGTATTGACCGGGAAGTTCTGGACATGAACCCCATCCTGAAAGGAGCCTCCTGGGAGGTGGAGCACAGCTGGAATCCCCAAGATGGGCCATCCACACAACAATCTCAACACCAAAGTTAACAAAAAGCCAATAATAGATCCGTAAACATTTGCCTTCTCGAAGAAAAGCACACAGATCAGTTGAGGGAACATGAAGACGTAGGTCAATGCTACTCCAATGTACCACATCACCAAAGCACGCTTTTGGAGGCTGGTGAGTGCAGCTCCCGCGACGCCTATAACTACCACAACAATCCAGATCACCCACATCATCTCTCTCTGGGATGCCTAGAAGGAGAGGGAATATTGGCCACCATTAGCTCAATGATCCCGTTCTGGCACTGTCAAATTCTAAAAACTAAACGTCTTAAACATACCAAACCCATAAACATGCACAAGTGAAGTAAGCCTCACCTGGGGCCTCAGGATGTTCTTGTAGATGTTGGTGGAGAACGTGGAGGCGGCGGAGAGCAAGGCCGAGTCAGTTGAGGACATCACCGCGGCTGCCACAGCGCCGATGCCAATGATGGCGATGTAGGGTGGCGTGAGGCAGTTCAGGACGAGGGGGAAGATGAGTCCTCCCTCACCACGCTCCAATGGAGAAAGAGGTCCATAGGATGTCTTGTTCCAGTCTGAACACATACAGGCAGTTAGCCTGAAGTGCTCCCAATTGGAAGAGCATTGACCCTCCAAGGGTTTTGGGGTTAATTCACACTTTTTTTTTACAAAATTGCATTTATATCTACTTGACATACAAGTCAATACAGTCAACAGAGTACAAAAGTCATTCAGGAGCTCAGGGGCATTAGGCATCTCACTCAAGGATGGCTGCAGGTAGGCTACAGATATTAGGGATCAAACCCGGTACCTCTCAGCTGGGGTTGAACACCCTAGTAGATGCTGCACTATGCTGCCCCAAATATACATTGACCCAGATGTATATTTACTTCATGAAGTAGGGTGCATGCATGCACATCTAGTCTTATGGTATACATTTGCATGCATGTCCCTATACCATGAACAAAACATGCTGTTACCTGCATTGACAGCCACGACTCCAACTATAGCCGGCGGGATTGCAAAGATGACGAGGGCTACGGTAGCGGTGAGACAGCTGATTTTTGCTGTGGTGGAGGAGCTGGCAGACAAGACCCTCTGATGAACGGGTTGATAGGCTAAAGAACCTAAAGCCTGCAACACACAATAACACCTCAAGGCTCAAGACATGACTGTGTGTCAGACTGGTTAGACTCTGGGGCAGGGTTGAGGCATCCAAGGTGATCTCTTACATGGCAGCATGGATCAACCTCTGCACATATCGTTGACTTCACCCTCTACAATTAACTGTTTTTCAACGTCACCCCCCTGTGTCCTGGGTGTGGAGGAGCCTAGTAAAAGCCACAGGTGCCGGGTAGCCTGAACATTGTTACAGGATGCAATCATTCTCATGTGTTTGTCATTTTCTGGAGCTGTGAGTGATTTTGCGTCTTATGCTTCATATATAAGACAGCCCTTCATACTGTGGCAGTGGTGGAAGACGCAAAAATACACAGATGTCCAGCTTGGCAATTACATTGATTTCTAGGTTAGTACTATAATAAAAATGTACATTACATATGGTGGTCTCAATCTCAGTTAGTATAAATAACGCTTATAACCCTTGGGGTTATATGTATAATAACTGACATCGTTCAGGCTTAATACCTTCTAGGGTTATTCTGAGTTTGTTTAAGCAATACAGTTCAGAGCATTGGTCATCTTATTTACATGTACATGATTTCATGTACATGTTCATGGTTTTTTCCCATCATATAGACTAAATCATTTACATCACAATGTAAACTAAAGCAATCCGGAGCAAACCACCCCATTCACAAACTCTTCACAGTTCGTACCATTTGGTCATGCATACCGTTTAACAGACTTGGGATTTCACCGCATGCCAGAACAAGATCACATGTTCTTCTGTACCACATTTATACCGATGCCCTGCAGCAGGAGGAGCTCGTTCCTGCAGCTTACCACGAATAGGAACGTGTCCACCTTGACCAGAATGGACTGGGTCTCCCAGGTACCGTACCAGGGGGCGTCGCCGGTGGTGTTGAGGAGTGTTGTGTTGGAGACATCAGACACTGCAGGGCTCATCAGCACAAAGGGAACACACAGCCACTGTAGAGATACACAATATAACACACAGCCACTGTAGAGATACACAATATAACACACAGCCACTGTAGAGATACACAATATAACACACAGCCACTGTAGAGATACACAATATAACACACAGCCACTGTAGAGATACACAATATAACACACATTTTCTGTGGTCCTAAACAATATAACTAAATCCATACAGTCATCACTCATTCTCTAAACGTCCTGGTTTTGGGCAGGTCCATCTGCAATGTTGTAAAGTCCCACACGCAGCAAGCAGAGAGC
>OMKQ01100096.1:18226-37981 GCA_900302335.1 Phycis phycis
GTTCAAGTTGGTCTATGTTACTTAATAGATGTTTTCCAATGTTTACAATGACTTTTGTGCTGTTTATATTGTAGTTTATTGCTTGGAAAAAGACCGCTAGCATTTATGCTAATTGCGACCGCGATATGCTAATCGCTAGCATTTATGCTAATTGCGACCGCGATATGCTAATCGTTAGCCCGAGTTGCTAATGGTTTTAATAGTTGTTGTGCTTAGCTCATGCTAATCGCTAGCTAAGTTAGAGCTAACCTCATGCCTTTTTCGCTTCTTCTGTTCCTCTGATGGTCTCCTCCTGTGTCTCTTTTTAATCAGCTGATCCATGATGAATAAAACAATTCCCTATTGGCCTACATGAGACCTCCATGTCCATTAGTACCAAGGAATATACAGCACGTTAAATACACAAAATAAACACAAACACGTTGAGTTTAGAGTATACTTCTGCTATTGTCCCGTCTATATGGTAATGAAAAGGACATCAAAACTATAGCTGATCATCGTCATTTAAAGAGGAACTATGCAACTTTTTTTATCTTATTTGACCTTAACTTTGCAGGTCAAGAGTCATTGTGATGGTCTCTAACACTTTATGGGTCGATTGATGGGTGTTTCGACCCCCCCTGGCGCTTCTGGGCTGAAAAAGGGAAAATGCAAGTCTGTGCCCCCGGTCCAGAGGCAAACTCTCACGGTAGTCTCGGGTAACGAGACAGGTAAGTAACGAACTGCTTTACAGCACTACACACCCACAAACACGGAACCGGCTATAGATAAACACAAGTAGCGAGGGGATTGTTATATTCATCATGGATCAGCCGACTAAAAAGAGACACAGGAATGCGGAAGAGGGTCCGCTGGAAAGCTGTTGCCGCGCCTCCTCCGCTGTTTTCATTGTTTTGATGTTTCATATTGATTCATACAAGATTATCTTGTATGAATGTCAAACTTTAAATCCATCTGCTAGACTCGGCTTGCTCATCCATCACTCTGTGACGCCAAAACAGCAGTTAAACAGTCTCTACCTGGCTGCTGCTACTACCTCGCCACTCGTTAGCCAGAAGCTAGCTTCACCGGTACGGGACTTCTGTGGCTCCTCTCTGCACTCTGTGGCTGGACAGCTTGCTCTGGTGTGCCCCACGAAGAATACCCGTTCGGACTGGTCCACTGCCACCCTACCAGCCTTCCTGGACGCTTACCTGCGCTTGAGGATTGCTGTCAACGCGGAGGACGCCGCCACCCTGCTACACCGCTACCCGCCAGTGCCCACCTGTCGGCCGGCTACCCTGTTGCTAATCTCCGGCGTCGTCCAAACTGGTTTCCCCATCTCCAGCGAAGCTACAACCAGCACGCTCTACTCCTCTGCTCCAGCTGCGCTAGCTCTGTGGCTTTACCACAATCACCTGGACCATCTACTGTCGGTTTACGTCGCTACCGATCTCACATCATGTGGATTTCTAATCTGCTGCTTTGGACTGTTTTATGTTTGACTCTCACGGGCGCATCTCTGCCGCTCTGTTACTTGGCAACGGAGATGTTAAGTCTCCGGACCTTCTTAAGGACCCCCCCACCTCAGCTTGCATCCCACCACTACATTCTCAAATGACCAAGATACATCCGCTCCTTTTGTTCTATAGGGCCCCGCCACCCCTGCACTGCCCGTCCTGTCAATCACAGTGTACACAGTACCACTTGTCTGAAACTTTGTCTGTTGAATATCAGATCCCTCAGCAACAAAGCTCTGTTGATCACTGACTTTATTGTTGACCATAAGCTAGACATTCTATGCCTCACTGAGACTTGGCAACAACCAAATTATTCCTCCCAGCTTAATGAGGCTGTCCCACCGGGTTTTTCTTTTATTAGTAAATCCTGTGCTACTGGGAGGGGAGGTGGCCTCGCTCTCCTTTACCGTGGGAACATCAAAGTCATTGCTGTCAGTCCCCCATCCCTCCTCTTTTGAATGTCTAGCTGTAAAACTCACAGGCCCCAAACCCACTATCATTGTGACCATCTACAGACCACCAAAACCCTCTGCTGTTCTCCTCAATGAATTCTCATCACTACTAACATCTGTATGTGCAATGTCCCCCACTGTTATCCTCCTCGGCGATTTCAACATCCACATTGACATCCCATCCAGTATCTTTGCCAAAGACTTCACATCACTCCTGGACTGTCTTGGTATCACACAACATGTCAACCTCCCAACCCATAACAAAGGTCACATACTCTACTTAATTTGTTGTACTGACATCACTCCCACTAATCTTGATATCACTGATTTCCCTATTTCCGACCACAAAGCTATACTTTTTGACATTCACACCCAACTACACAAAGCCAAAGAACAATGAACCAGCTCCTTCAGAAACCCCGGCTGACCTGGTGACTCACTACAATCACTGTCTCCCCTCTTCCCTCACCACCCTGGCCCCCCTGAAAACCCGCTCAGTCTCATTTACTCACACTGCTCCGTGGTTCACCCTGGAGCTCCGCCAGCTCAAAGCTACTGGCCGTCGACTGGAGCGACTCTACAAAAAGTCTGGACTCACTGTACACAGCCAAATGTACTCGGACCACCTTCATCACTACAAGAACACTCTCACCACTGTCAAATCTTCATACTACTCCAACCTCATCAACGTTGGTACAGGTCACAACAGAGTCCTCTTCTCAACAGTCAGCCACTTCAGCCTCCTAAAACCCTCCCTCCAGACATCTCCACCGATCAGTCCACTGCCTTCCTGGACTTCTTCAGCTCTAAAATCAACACCATTCTCCAACAACTGGCCTCTTCTTGCACCTCCTCAAACGATCCACCCTGGATGATCACCACTAGCCAACCTCTCATCAGTTCCCTCTCCAACTTCACCCCAGTATCAGAACACACCATCTCGGAACTCATCCATAGAGCCAAAACCACCACTTGTCAGCTCGATCCTCTTCCCACCTCCCTTGTCAAAGCCTGTCTGCCGTCCATTTCCCCCTTGATCCACAACATAATGAACTCCTCCCTCACCACTGGTACTGTACCCCCCACTCTCAAACTGGCTGCTATCACACCCATCCTGAAAAAACCTGGTGTTATCCCTGCCTACCGGCCCATCTCCAACCTCCCCTTCATCTCCAAAACACTTGAAGGGGTGGTTGCCGCACAATTACAATCCCACCTCGACACAAACAACCTCCATAAACCCTTCCAATCCGGCTTCCGTCCAAAACATAGTACTGAAACAGCCCTGGTCAAAAACACAAACAACCTCCTCCATGCAGCTGACTCCGGACTACTTGCCATTCTCATCCTCCTCGACCTCAGCGCAGCATTCGATACCATCTCCCACCCTCTGCTCCTGGACCGCCTGGCTGGTATTGGGATCTCTGGTACTGCACTCTCCTGGTTTACATCATACCTCACTGACCGCCAACAATTCGTGCAACTAAGGAACCACAAGTCTGGGTGTTGGGGTGTTTCACTGGGTGTCCCCCAGGGGTCAGTCTTGGGTCCCCTTCTTTTCACCATTTACCTACTCCCCCTGGGCACTCTCCTCTGTCACCATGGGGTCCGTTTTCACTGCTACGCCGATGACACACAGGTCTACATCTCCTCCAAACCGTCATTCCTCCCACCTCCCTCATCACCTGGCTTGACGACATCCGGAGCTGGATGAGCAGGAACTTCCTGAAGCTAAACGGCAATAAAACCAAGGCCCTGCTCATCGGCTCCAATTCCATCATGACCAAATCACAGCACACCCCAGCTCCACCCATCATCATCAACGGATTCCCTGTACCCTTCTCTCCCCCAGTCAAGAGCCTCAGCATTATTTACCCTTTCATTTGCACCCCATATTCAAAACATCACCCGGACTGCATTCTTCCACCTCCGTAACATTGCCAGACTCCGCCCATCACTGACCCAATCCAGCACCGAAATCCTGGTCCACTCGTTTGTCACATCCCGCATCGACTACTGCAATGCCCTCCTCACCGGACTTCCTTCCAAACTCATCAACAGACTGCAAATCATTCAGAACTCGGCCGCCCGGATCATTTCTATGTTGATGTTTTGTTTTAATGTTGTTTTCATCTCTCAGGCTTTTATTTTCTGTAAGGTGACCTTGGGTGACTTGAAAGGTGCCATTAAATGAAATGTATTATTATTATTATTATTACAGGAACCCACCATCAGAAGAACCGAAGAAGCGAAAAAGGGCGAGTGACAAACAGAGAGGCTAGACAATAAACATTGGGCAAGCTTTTCAGGAATGGCACAAACTGAGAGAACAAAATGAAGACTGGGAATCGGATGCCGACTTGGCCGTGTTGCTGTTGAAATTGTAAGTACCCTTGGGTGAACTTTGTTCTCTTTTTTTTCTTTGTATTGTGGCTTTCTTGATGTTGATAGTCTTTGTAAAAATGTGTTTGCTCGACCGTTTTGTTGTGAGCCCTGTATGTTTCTAGCTTGTGTTCTTGATAGCTAGCTAGAGGGGGTGTTAGCCTATCAGCTACTCGCTACCAAACACATTTGTTTCCATTGTTGTTGTTTTGCTGTTCGTCTATCTCCTCCCCCAAGTACAGGCTAAATCCCCGAATCCAGGTTCTTCTTGTTTATTTAGATCAGTAGATCACCCTTCAAATGCCTCAGATTTTGCTCAGTGTTGCCTATATCATGTGTTATGTCCCGCTGCCGCTGACCATATAATGCAGTACCCTGCACGAGAGCTGCTAGTTAGCACATATTCATAATCCTTTGCCATGCTGAGCGATATAGTTTGCTGCCTGTATGTTTTCATGTTATATTACTTTTGTGCAGATGTTGTTCGAAATTAACATTTTTGGGCCACCGGTTGTTGCGAGCATGAGCCTCTGGAGGAACACAGCGATGATAAGCCCTGGATCATGCAAGGTAATTAAAAAACAATTATACAAGAGCAGAATTGAGTCCCCCGTATTGATGAAATCATTTTACTCACAATGTGTGATGCGTTGTGATTACAAGTTCAGCATCTCACAAGGCACTGACTGCAACCGTGCTGGACAAATGGTGGTTGAAACAGGTGAAGACGTTTCTAAACTTCAGGTGACCATCTACATTTGTAATGGTATTAGCCTTATTTTTAGATGCATTTCCTAAAAAAAAGTTGCCACCTTGATTTCACTAAGCAAATAGGTAAGGGTTTGGTGTAGTTGGTCAGGTCTAGGTTCAGCAACATCATATGCTCAAATAATGAGCTAACGCCTGAATATACTGAGTGACCAGGTTGTTTCATCATCAACTTGTGTAAAGAGAACACCTTACTTTTTGTTTGTAAGCATTGGGGAAATGATCAATGCTAATGGCTCATCCTCTGTCACCAGGTACAAATGCTCATACAACAAGGTCGAAGATTGGAGATTCCAATCTCCGCTTCGTCCTCCTGGATCTCCGGTCGCCTCCCTCCAGCCCCTAATTACCAAACCCGCCGGTTCTCCATGATCATTGGTTTCAAAGAAATAAAGACGAATTATAATTTTCATACCCGTCTGGTTTGTGCTGCAATTGGGTCCTACTCTCACCTGTTACAAAGTGTGTATTATTGAAAAAAAAAAAAAAAACTACTGAAAGAAAGGTGGTGCAAACATCTGTTATATAAAAAAGGGCTCTTAGAAAGAGGGGTGGTACGCACATCCAAAGGTAATCCACAGGTGCTAGACAATTGTATTAGATATAAGACAAAAGGTGGGTCTGCACACTGTTTTTGGCTCCAGAAGTAATTGTATTTACTTTACATGGCAACGTTCAGGCATATGAAAAAAAGGGAAACATTTTACACAACTATATACAATGATTTTTATTTGCAATGAATCCTGTGTAGTCTGGCTATCAGTGTCCAGGTCCAGGTTGAGTTCTGGGCTTTCTACTGTAGTAGATCTAGTGCCTATAACCTGAGGTGTGAAGTTGATTCCAGCAATATCATACAATGACCTGATGTAAATATGGCATTAAAAGCCTACCTTTTTTGAATAAATTACAACTTAGATTACTACACGTACTTGAGCAGATGCATAAATGTAGGATTGCTGCACAAATTGTTCATGCTATCGTTGTGTATTATGTTGTCCAACACTCTTACACTGATCGTTTTGTTCAACAAAAGATAAAACAAATCTAATGTAGGATAAAACATCTCCCCGTCAACTATACAAAAAGGATGGGTTCATGTTTATTGTAACACAGCAAGAATACACTATTGTAAAATGTATAACCTTGTCTACTCTTCATGACCAGATTGAACACCTACCTCGGACATGGCTCCACGCATTTGCCGGCTTCTTTGAAAACAAATGCTCATGGCTAGCGGGGGAGCGTCGTCAACGAGTTGTTACGACAGTGTCGTAAATATCTACTCCGAAGCTGCAGGTGGAGCTTTGTAGAGAAAAATGTATAGTAGTGGACCTGTAAATATCTGCAAGTACGTAATAATGTTATGTAGGTGTAATCATTTTTCATATCCGAATTCTCCCAACCAATCCTCAATGGAATTGATACTAATGCAAGATCCTAATAAAAAAGAGGTATATCAAATATGTATGACAAACTTTCTAACTTTACATCTACAGCTACTATGGAGCACTTGAGAACAGCTTGGCAGGATGACCTAGCCAGGGAGATTGCAGAGGAACAGTGGGAGACACCCCTGGCATGGCCTCATACAATTTAAAATTGCCCACCGTCTTCACTGGTCTAAACAAAATCTCAGCAAAATATTTCCAGAAAACGATCCTTCATGTGACCGCTGTGGATCGTCACCGGCATCATTAGACTTAAAGAAGTGTGTGTCTGACCCTCTGATCAGCAACATCGGCGCTCCACAGGGAACTGTGCTGTCTCCATTCCTCTTCACCACCTATACTGCGCATTTGAAGTACCGCAGTGAGTCGTGTCATCTGCAGAAATACTCTGATGACACGGCCATTGTGGGGCGTGTAGAGGGTGGGAGGGAGGATGAGTACAGGGACCTGGTCGGCAAATTTGTTAAGTGGTGTGGGGAGGACCACCTGCGGCTGAACGTGGCAAAGACAAAAGAGATGGTGATGCACTTCAGGAGGAACAAGCCTCCGCCCTCTCCAGTCTGCATTGGTGGGGTTGACGTCGACGTGGTGGAGTCTTACAAATACCTGGGGGTGGTGCTGGACAACAAACTGGAGTAGACTTCAAACACGGATGCAGTCTACAAGAAGGGCCTGAGCCGGCTTTACTTCCTGAAGAGGCTCAGGTCCTTCAAAGTCTGCAACTGGATGTTGTACATGTTTTATGAGTCTGTTGTTGCGAGCACCATCTTCTTTGCTGTGGTGTCCTGGGGTGCGGGCATCAAAGCGAAGGACGCAAACACGCAAACAGACTCAATAAACTCTAAAAAGGCAGGGTCTGTTGTTGGCTCTAAGCTCGTCACCCTGGAGGAGGTGGCGGAGGACAGGATGCTGGCAAAACTGCTGGTGATCATTGACAATGTTTCTCATCCCCATCCCCTCCACAAAACTCTGGACAAGCTTAAGAGCAGCTTCAGCAACAGACTCATTCAACCCCGCTGCCTTAAGGAATGGCACAGGAAATCATTCCTTCCTGGTGCCATCAGACTGTATATACCTCACTCCAACGGAAATGCACTTAATTCAAATTTAAATAAAAATGTTTATTAATTTTAACAATATTATTGTTTTTACTGTTTTTATACTGTACTGTACTGCGGCTGCTGCTACGACAACCTAATTTCCCCTCGGTGATAAATAAAATTGTTGAAAAAAATAAAGTGGTTATGCATTCTGGAGAATTATATATATGCATGTATGTGTATGGATGTGTGTATATATATATTGTATATATATAACTTTTATTATTCCTTTAATTTGTAATGGAGGGTCGTATGTCATTTGTACAGACTGATCATGAATGTTACAATTTATGAGGCGTTACCAGGACTCTTTGTCTTTGTTTTTCATAGTTGACATTTATTACAAGCCCATTCCTGGCATATATACCTACGACAATACTGAACAATATCCCAGAAGTCAAGAAAGGTCACTAATAAAAGTATATTTTTCATATTTTATAAATGTATGCTATGCTGTGTAACACAAATAACATTGAGAGGATCTGTCTTCATATGTTTGTACAAATACGTGTGTTATCGTGTAGTTGTTGGGACTGTAATATGTCACTGTAAAAAACGTAAAAAAAAGAAAGTATACACATCACGTAACATCACATGTTCATTTAATAAGCATTTATTCATAAAGTATTTTCAGAGAGACACACTATTTTAATATATTGGAATATTCTAATATGTTTTGCTTTGCACTAGATTATTACAACTGCATATGACTACTGTGATCATACTGTGAAGGGCACTTTCATCCATGGAATACACAGACTACATCTATGGTTACATAGCTTCTAAGTGAACAAAATGTGTGATACAATTTGAATGTTTTTGCCACCAAAAGGGCGTGGTAATATAAATGCCCATTTACAAGTTTGCAAGTTTAAATCCAATTAAACAATTACATAAATAATATTACCCTATTATTAGATTTTATTAGATTTTATTATAACATAATAAAATATGTTGCAGTAAATATGTATTTTTACAAGGAAATACCTATAAGGTACAGATAGTTATTGGCCTTTTGTTTTGGTCCCGAAAGGTACGAATACAAATACAGTGGCTGTATTTGGTGCAACGAGAAGCCTGATATTAATTTTTCCGTGAGTCCTTTATCCATGTCACACAGCAGTAGAGATGGCTCTCTGCTGCCCTTGTGTGCCCTTAAGTCGAAATTACAGTCACAGCACAAAGCATAGTTTGTGAAAATAAAGCTAAAAGTGTACCACAGTGAAAAGCGACTAAACTCTTCCATGCTACAAGAGTTTGTACCTTTTATGTAATGTTATCGCCTTACCTTACAGTGATTCTTCTACCAGTAAGGCTCCTGCTCGTAATCTTAAATATCATCATGTTTTTCATGTTTCATGTTTTTTAAAGTTTATTGCAATAGATTATGGAACAAAGGCACGTATTACAGAAGCCTTGACATACTTTGAGTGTCTCTTTGTATATCAGAGACCCTTCTTTTTCCTTGAGACACACAAGAAAAGCGATCTTAATGACCTTACCGTTTTATGTTATCTTGCAGTATTTTATGTTCACACCTTAAAATAAGCAAATAGCTATGACTACTACCAGCCCGGCAGGTTAGACGCAGGCTGCTCTTAATGGGTTAACATCAGGTGACTGTTGATTTCTTTTATTGCCTCTGCCGTCTCTTCAATAAAGATGTCCTTGTCTAACTCCACCACTGTATGACGGTTAAGACGAGGCAGGTTCAGTTCAGAGAGAAATTAGCTGATTACATCCACGTCGTGATTACCATTTGACTTATACATTTTTAAATAGAAATCCATAAAACATTTATTAGTTTAGGGTAAGGGCAGTACCAGTGTCTAACTCTTATCCTCAGTATTGCCTGAGATGCTTGTGCCTGTCTCAGCTGTCAGGCCAACAGTTTCTGAGGTTTTTCTTGTACTTTAAATAGCATCTGCTTAATTCTGTTAATCTTCTTACAAACCTGAGAATAAAGAATGGTACTGTACTCATCTCTTTGGGAGACTATAGAATTCAATGTATCAGGATCTGCTGAGGATTTGTATGAACAGTCTAGTTGAGACATGGGTTAATTCAACTTTCTTTTCTGTTTGCCTTCTCCTACCTGCTTAGGGTATGATACTGCCTCCCTCTAAGCACTGCTTGGATGTATTCCCACAGTATTGAATTATCCACATCCCAGTGTCATGTGTTGCTATTATGTCAGGCAGCCTAGCCAACACACATTCCAAAAAGCCTTTCTATTTTAAAATTGTGTGATCATATTTCCAGTTACAGTTGTTATTTCCAGTCTCAACACTGGAGATCTTTTTAGAGTCCCTGATCTTGACCAGACAATCCAGTCATACAACGTTCAGGTTAGCCTAACATGAACGTTATCATGTCAAGATGACAACCAAGTTCCTTGATTGTCATCAAGGAACTTCTTAACATCTTTTGGGTTGGTGAGTTTGCTCCTATCGAGACGACAAATGAGATGCCGGAACCCGCATCTCACCTCCGCAGCCCTGCACCTGGTCCTGATTTGATCCAACCGTTGCATTCAGCACTGAGCCTTTATTGACCCGTGATGAATCCGTGCAATGAGTTGACGAGGCGGGCCATCTGTTGTCGCTGCCCTCACATGGAACCCTGGACGCCCGTCCACCTTAACAGATTTATTGAACCCTGGACGCCCGTCCAAATTAACAGATTTATTAGAAAGGTTTTCTTCTCCCAGCAGTGTTGGTATGAGTCTCAAAACAATGTATGTAGGGTTGCCTTCTTCCATACCCTCTTTAACATCTACAGTCCAAACGTTCTGTTGTCTAGAGCTCGTAGGTTGTCCTCCACGCTGGCCTCCACCCATCTTGAACCAACCTTGACCACCTTTGTTTGAGGTAACTCTTTGCAACAACATCCAGTGACCGTTTCAGACCAGCCCTTAGCATCTCAAACTTAAAACAATGGTATTGTTTTTCTTATCTGTTTGTTGCCATATTTTCAATTAAAACATGATTTATTATTAATGTGTAATTTTTATGCTTTAGTTGTTTCTTCTTGTTCTAGCCCTAGCACCTGGACACAGTAGTGTAGTGGTAATCCTCCGCTATGCACAGCACAATGCTGTTGTACTACTACCTACTGAGTGTATGTGAGGGTTTTTTCTGCCTCAGAAACTGCTTATCATGTTTGTCTGATTAGAATTTGACATCATGCCGCATAAAGGGACGGTCAATAAGTAAACATTTCCTTCAAAGTAAGTGAGCAAACTTTCAGTTTTCTATCTCATTATGCTTTCTTTTTCATAATGTAAGTAATAATTGGTGGAAATACAGATTTTCCACTCTGCTTTATGCTGAGTGAACTCTGTTCTGAGTTGACATATCCTTTGGAAGACTTTGTCATAATGGTAGCACTGCTACTCTCCCAATTCTAGGGAGATGTTTCTCCTGTTTTTATTCTCTGTAGTATATACTGAAGTATGTTTAATGATAGACAACAAACACTCAAGTGAAGAGAGTGCATAACATCTTTAACAATTTATTGTCAGACTGGTTAGACTCCAGGGCTAGGTGGGGCTTCACGCCTATGATGCATTTGATGTTTACAGGATAAACATCACCTCACACACTCATAGGGAGCTTTGTCATGACATATCAGTGTTCAACACCCTGCTTGCCCTGTATACAACAAACCTCCCAACTCAAGGGAGCCTCCCAACCCAACAAAAGTGTTTAGGGCGACATCTACCTGTGTCCTTGTGTTGGACGAGTCTAGTTAAGTCCCCTGTGTGGCAGGGTCAGCAGCTACACTGGCACACAAAGTGGGGCCACAGGTGACCATTGATACAGACCATGGAACGTTATTTCTCTTCCACTTTGGTGCCCCGTCAACAGCCCTGTATAGACCTATTGATGAAGAGTTTGAGAACAGTGGGACACCTGCTGGTCAGTTTTTATAAATATAGTTTTTGATGATATTCCTGTTCACCCTGTCCATAGCGATAATAAAATTAAATATACATATAATGCTTTATTGTAAATCAACTTAATTATTTAATTCGAAGATTGATGCATTTATTTTGATTAAATAATGAGCTGCTAAGTAGGGAACTCTTAATTGAAGGTGGCCATGTCCAACTCATTTGAATATAACACATGGAAATAAAGGTCCCCTGAAATAAATAAAAGTAGTCCTTTTAAAAAAAGGTACTTATTTATTTTAATTATATTGACTAATTTAGATATGCATATGTATGTATCGCCTCATATATTACTTTCAGGATAGCCATATTTATTTATTTGAAAGGCTTATCTATTTACTTAACATTGTCTTCGAATGCATTCCATACTTTTCATTCTTTTCAGAGGTTTTAAGAAGAAAATCAGAGGGGCTGATTGTCAGATGGGGCAGACCCTGTGCTGTGGTGCTGGTAGGCCTACAGCGTATCTCCAGGTGATCATAAAGGGACAGCTGCCTATCTCGGATGTTCCATCGTTGCACCAAAATATAAAATAATACATGTCGTGTATTTTGCTACTCTTAACTCTTATTGCCGTCCTTCTTAGCAGCAATATATATATTCCTAGACTTGTGTTCGTTGTATGAAGAATATTACACTTGCTCTTTATTTAACACAAATACACAATCAAATTGTTAGAAATTGAATGAGTACCCTGGTCAAACACAACATATTCAACACACACAGTCCCAAAATAAGTTCAGTCCCCCCCAAACGTTGGTGCACAGAGAAAGAAATCAGAAGACGCCAGCGGACATCCGACCGAAACAAATGTAGCGCTCACTCACGTGGTTACCGTCCCCGGTAGATGACAAATACATCATGTCCAAAAAAAATTAAAAACAATGCATTATGGTGATAATGCAATTTGGATAAACAACCAGAATATATTAATGCACCATATATTATTAATAAAACCTTACTAAATGGCCTGATTTAAATCATTGCTATTTAAAGGGCCTTACAATTTGATAACTACAGACTTTTTACAATGACAAACTGAATTAGATGGTATTTTGATAGAATATGACCTTTTTTTCTACATGTAATGCACAAATGCCTACTTTTTGACTTTACCAAGACAGAAACATATGGAATTAACGATAAGAAGACAGAAGAAACACACCTTACCATTGAATAGGTCTGAATTTGATGGAATGTTTTAGAATATAGCACATCATTTCAGCATAAATAATATCCCTCCATTTAACTTCTACATATTTTGTTTTTATATTTGTGTTACGTACTTGTTTTTTACCCCAAAAAATAAACGAATGTGCGAAACGAAATAATAAACGAATGTGCATTTACCAATGCACATTCGTTTATTATGGTAAGAACATGATTGTGGAACTAATGCTATCGGAGCCTTCAAGCTGCCGCGGAAGAAATTAAACGCGTACCCGATACATATACCTGAGTTCGTTATGACCTATTCAAGCACGGTAAGCACGTCCCCGTTTTCAAATGTTACAATCTTCGTATGTTTGTTACCGCTTCGTGTGGTCGTTACCCTGTCTGTACGTCCCGCACAATGGTTGCCCATTAGTTTGAGCAAATAACTATAGCGTTATCTCACTTCCAATGAATTATACAGTTGTTAAATTGCCTACATACATTTACTGTTAACAAGTATTTTTTTATTGTGAGAGACGGTTTTTATGTTAGAGAAGGCTGGTAAGCGAGTTAGCCCCTATGCTAGTCACAATTTGTAAACCAATAATTCATCTCGTTACTATATACTGGTGTTTGCCTCTTTCATCAGATGCTCCGTGTGCTATCCAGAAAAACAACTTCTCTGCAGGCAAGTGGCCACATAAGTGACTTTGTTTTAGTGTTTTGGAGAGCCAATGACAATGTATTTTAGGCAATGATTTACATACACGTAATTTGCGTTCTTGGGTATTTCTTACTGGGGTTTTTTTACCTTATAATTTGATACATGTCTTTATTTTTTCTTAGTTTGTTTCCTATTTAGATTTTATCTAAAGTGATAATAAGTGATAATAAGATCCATGTCATTAAGGGGCAGGAGGCATCTAGGTGAAAGATTTCTACAGGTAAACTGTCTGTGGACATTGGGGCTTAGATACTTTATTGATCCCCGTGGGGAAAGTCAAGGTCCCAGTAGCTTACGAGACATCACACACAACATACAACATAAACAGGCTGGCAAAAAAACGAAAACTGCCTGAATAATATGGACAACAAAAATATACTGAGTAAAAAAGTCCACGTGAATGTAGTGAGGGATGTATAAGCAGGTGATGTGGTGGATATGGTGAGGTGCTCTATGATGGTGTGTGATGGTAGTGCAAATAGGTCCAACAGCGCAAGGATACAATTTTGAGACCAGCATTACATTTTAAATATGGACAATATTGTAGACCAATTTATATTACCTTGGGGTAGTATGTAACTGGCAATTGTTATTGTATCTGCATTACTTCCATTCGGTTATGTTACTTTGTTTAGGTTCTGATACTATATTTTGTAAATGCTATTTCAATATTTCTTTAGGTGGTGCGATGGGTAAGCCCACTATATTGTCCCTGGCTCTCCACCATTAGTCGCTCTTGTACTGGAGATCATGGTTTACCCAAATCCCAGGTGTCCTGCTGGGCTACAATGCCATGCTCCAAGCAGATGGGGTGTGGTCTGGTGAGACACCACACTCTGGCTATTGGCAGTTTTACAGGCACTTTGCTGTTCCAACGGACCCAGTCTTTCCACAATTCTGCTGTGAGGCAAAAAAAACGTCAGCAACCAGAGCAACCTCCCAGGGAGCTGGACCTCCTGCGATATGACATGAATCACTTGTGGAAAGGCCCCAAGCCAGCCCTGTACCTTGGGCTGGCTGGGCTCATTCCCTTTGTTGCCCCTCCTTTGCTAATGGCTGTGACTGAGACTTACCTCCCAGAGTTGGCCTACTTCCAGGTAGCCTATGGAGCCTCCATCATCTCCTTCCTGGGTGGAGCTCGCTGGGGATTTACACTTCCTAAAAGCAGCCCTGCGAAGCCTGACTGGATAAATCTGGCCAATAGTGTGGTTCCCTCCCTGCTGGCCTGTATGGCCATGCTGCTGAGTGAAAGTATCACCCCAGCAGTCACAGTAGTAATAATGGGACTTGGAATCGCCCTGCACTATGACCTCTCTCTCCTGCCCACCTACCCAAGCTGGCTCAAAGCCCTTCACGCCTTGGTGACCATAGTGGCTTTCCTCTCCCTGGTGTGCACACTCATAATGGATGGACTCTTTCCAGAGAAAATCATTTTCTCAAGTTAATGAAATCGAAGTATAAATGAAATGAAACGTTAACTACGAAGGTTCAGGATGCCATCAACTGTTCAGATGTCTGCATTTTTACTTCATACTGAAATGTGTGCACATCTATAACATAACTTAGGAATGATTTTAATAAAATGTACGTTCATGTGTCAGAATGTACAATTGCCCATTTAATGAAAAATGGAATCGTCAATAATTCGATTGTGAGTTTGTGCTTACAGGGTTTTGAATAGTCTGTTATTTAATGATGTTACGTTTATGTTTTGTTTAAATGATGCATTGCAAGTATTGCATTGCATATTTCCCATGGTAGTTGAAATTGTTAAATAACGTCGTATTTCAATGGTCCCTGTATTGTATAGTGAAATAAAAGTTTGGTGTCGGGTCATAAAATGGTCCAGAATGAGAAGCTTATGAATACCAACCAATTTGACATGCAGTCTACATGCTCCTATAAACCTTACCTCAACCTACAGTGAGCTGCTAACAAAAATCTGAGTTGTCGAAACTACTTCTGTGACACATTCTAATACTGCCTATTTACAACATGCAACGCTGAGAGAAGATCTGTTGACATTGTAATCTGTTCCTAGGGCCTCCGGTCATACCCTAACATCCTGAGCCATTACTAGATGTATAAGTTCAACAGATTCCCAAGATGACAAAATTAACTGCCTGACACCAATTGTCTTCTGAATCAATCAGGCAATGGAACCGCATGCCTCTAAAAGCATGAGATTAAGTGTTATATTAGAACTCCTCAAACTCTGAATCAGAGTTTAGATATTAATCTCAACTCTGATTTGTGAGACTAAATAAAGATCTAAGTGTCTCATCACGTGGTGCTTATTTAAAAGCAGCCTGATACCCCAATGTTTCAAAAACAGTACATGTTCCAAATAAACAACACCACACATTTGTATTGAAATACATATTTAATGGAAATACTAGGATCCAATTAAAATTGGAAGGAAAGGCATTACAATTGGGTTGGTGTTGAATGAGTTTGCATATCTGAGAAAATAAAGGAATAAGGCACACATACCCAAATGTTCAGGAATAGTTTGGCATAGCCACTGGTAGGTTCAAATGTTCAAATGGGTGGGCACAGAAACAAACGGGTGGGCAAAGCGTATTTGATTGAATGTTCATTTGGTAAACAAAGGAAAGCCCTCTGATTGGACGGGGAAGACCAGGCCCACCCTTGGCTACGCCTCTGGTTCCTATTGTGCAAAAGCAGCCTCAACTTTCAACTACAAAGGAGACATTTACAATAACCAGTGGCACTCGGGTGAAAACTCAGATGATGGATGGATGGATTTGTGTTGTTACAAAATGAAAGCCAAATACAGATTTTGGCAAAAACTAATGCCATGAATAGTTTGGAAGATTATAAAATACCACCAAAATTTAGCCAAAATAAGGATACTTTACCTTTAGTGCAAAAGTGGCAGGGAGGGTTTATTGCCTGTTCTTTGTTTATACCTGAGATTGCATTAACAACTTTAACACTGCATATTTCTTACTTGAGCTAGTCTTGTTCCATGACATCCCATTAGAAAACATTTACCAGGATTAAATCTGTATTTAACACCTCAGTTATAAACCTGCACCAAAACCATGGATGAAACATGCAGTTCAAAAGAAGACCAGACCACAACCTAAACTATTAGTATTTCACAGGAGATGCTTTTATGCCAAACTGAATCTAGGCTTCTGTTCCCTTGAGGTACACAAGTTATAAGTGTACATAAGATCCCTCAATGCAATAGAAGGAGAAAGGCTATTGGAGTTTTATGCACACTCCCTAGCATTTGTGGGGCATAATGAATGTACTACTACGACTACTACTAGTACTACTTCTTCTGAATACCCAGACCAGACCTCATGTACTCGTACACAACGTAACTGATGCTGACGGCCGGTAGGACTTTCATGAAGTTGGGCAGGATGCCACGGTAGAGTCCAAAGAAACCCTCCTTTTCGACAATCTTCTTAAACATCAGGTTCATTGACATTTGCTCAGCACCTTCCACAGAAGCTGATGAAACAGGAAGATCAAAGGAAGGTAAAGGTAACACAATGGTATGAACATCATTGAATTACATTTTAACACCACACCAAGAAGAAGGGAATCTATTGGCTATGTCAGGGGTCGGGAACCTTTTTGACTCAGAGAGCCATGAAAGCAAAATATTTGGAAATTTATTTCAGTGAGAGCCATATAGATGCCAGATGCAATTTTGTCATTGCAAATTAGGCACACCGCAGAACCTGCTCTCTCCACAAAGGAGAATTCTTCAGTCCATTCGTCCTGAAATGTACGATACTCATCATCTTTTTTTCTTTTCGCCATCTTCTTCGTCGAAGGGTTAGCTTTGAGCTAATGGCCGAGCAGACTGATTCAAAGGGGGGCGTTTACCTGTTTACCCAGCAACGGCCAACGTAGGCTATTATCATCCAATTAAAATAATGGACAATTGCTCCTGCAGCCCTGAACAGGACATGAGCAGTGGAAAATCGATGGATGGATTAAAACAAGTGATAATATTTTATGTTTTATCTGAAAAGCCGAAATCTGCGAGCCAGATGCAATCATCAAAAGAGCCACAGGTTCCCGACCCCTGCTTTAGAACATCCTAACATTATTAACATCACTCCTATTGACGGTTGGGGGATGACGGTTCCTTTTCCACTTCATAAACACAATGGTGCTGCTGAAACAAAGGAAGATGGTCAATTCGTATTGTGACGTACAGTATCTGTTTTCAACTCTGAAATGATTGAAATTGTGTGATATGTAAACCTGCAGAACCAGGCACAACATCAGAAGGTGGATGAGACACCGCCCCCAAAAGCCATTGTTTCATTATAAAAGACAATTAGGAGCCATTGTTTCAAAACTTGTGATTCAATATAAAAGTAAATAAGGACGATTATTCAAAACTTCTAAAGGAAAATTGAGTCGTTATTTAAAAAAGTATTTTTCAGTAGTCTCTGCAGTTTCAACCCTTTTGGTCTCCTGCTACGGAGCAACTTTGGGCTGAAGAACTGCTTTATTTTACTTTTCTTTTTTGTTGGCCCCTTTCTCCTTTGTCTGCCTCAGTTTCGGTCCTTCTGTCTGCATCGCCTCCAGTTCTGTCCTTCTCTCCTATCTCTCCTTCGTCTGTCTCAATTTCGGTCCTTCTGTCTGCATCGCCTGCACTTCTGTCCTTCTCTCCTTCGTCTGTCTGTTTCGGTCCTTCTGTCTGCATCACCTGCACTTCTGGCCTTCTCTCCTCTTTCTCGTTCATCAGTCAATCTGTCAGTCTGCCAGTCTCTTTTTTGTGGGGTTTGCTGTGTTCTCTCTTGTCCTCTGATCGTTTGGATTGTCGAATGAATTACTCTCGGTGTGCCCCAGGATCTACAAAGGCCTTCTTAAGCTTTGTATGAAGTGTATGAATGTTTCTGTGGTGTAGTCTGTTTTCGCTTTGAAGTCGTCGGTCCCTTCCCTTTAATGTCTGCAGTCTCCATCTGTGTTTCCTCTGTGTCTTTGTGTTCTTCTGTCAAGTCAGTCATGTTCTTGTCACTGTCTGGGTCACTTACTATCTGTGTTTTAGTATTTTGTATATTTTGTGTTTCTGGACTCTTTTCCATCCTACCCCTCTTCTGCTGTGGGACTTCTGAACTTTCATCTTCCAAAGTAAGGATTCTCCTTTTTGTGTTTCCTCTCTTTTGTATTTCATCTTCATCCTAATAGGGTTAGGTTAGGTTAGGTTAAGGGGGTAATAACCACGATGTCACATGTGACATCCTCAAATAACTTTTGAACCATAAGGAGTAGAGTCACCAAATTTGGAGTGTGTGTTGGCATGCCCCATACACACCTCCCTATTAAGTTTGGTGCCTCTAGTGGCATGTTTCTGTTTTTCACTATTACTTAACATTGGGCAAAATTATATCTTTATAACTTTTGAACGGAAGGTCGTATCGACTCGGGAACAGGTCCTGCGGACACGCAGGACCTGTTCCCGAAAAAGTCATAGGCCAAAATGTCCGCCATTCAAAGTCAATGGGCCGGGACGAGGAGTTAGGGTTAGGGTTAAGGTTAGGGTTAGGGTTAGGTTCATTAGAAATATCTCGATGACCCCCCCCACTTCATCCAACGACTGGGTGGTTGAATAGGGGATCAAAGGTTTGTTGCACTCGCCAATATCCAGTCATCCGCAGCTCTCTTTTCCCATATTATCAATAATAAAGTCAAGTGAAAAAAATGTTTTGTTTTGTGGTGATTTACCGTTGATTTTGGATTAAAAGCTTTTCTTTATTCCAGGTGAAGGTCCATAGAAGGTTTGAGTTCCATCTTATCTAGTACAACATTCAGTAAAAACGATTTTTGGAGCGGGTTGCACTTCTATTTTAGTGTACACGTACTATCGAAATATTGGGACACGTCATCAGTAGTGGACCTCAGGATCATAGGGTGTTTCTGGCCATTATCACTAGACACCCTCACCCAAGGAAGGCCCCCCTGAGAGTGATCAATTCTCAGCATGTGTCGACTTCGAAATGGGATTGTTATTGGTTTTAAACTGTTTTAGGGGTGATCATGTGTTGAGGTCACCTTTTTGTCTCTTTCCACAATGTTTTAGTTCTGGAGCGTAATTTCATTTGTAGATTCCGTAGATTTCGTAGATTCGTTTTCTTTTAAGATGGGTTTTCTCCAGAGGAGGTAAGTATGATAAGTAAAACTACTTTAGTATACATCGTTTTAGTTGTTGAGCGTAATTTCAGCACCCAGGTCAGTGCCTTGTTGAAGAATCAGTTCTTAAGGTCAGTCCTTTG
>OMKQ01100097.1:0-12844 GCA_900302335.1 Phycis phycis
CACACGCCAAACCCCACACACACACACACACACGCACACACACACACACACACACACACACACACAGGGTCTCAGTGGTGGACACTGCGTTGAGCTGCTCTCACTGAGGTCATCTCCTGGAGTACCTGGTCCCAGCGCTGCAGAGACAGACAGGCAGATAGACAGGTAGAGAGAGAGACAGGTAAAACGACAAGTTGAGATGCAAACAGGTTGGAGTATTGGACAGGCATTTAGACAGACATTTCAACAGGTTAAAGAGACAAGACAGACAGGTAAGAGAAACACAGAGGTGAGAGAGATATTGAGACAGATAGGTAGAGAGGCAGAAAGTTAGAGAGACATATGGATAGAGAGAACAGACCAATAGGAGAGACAGGTAGAAAAAGATACAGACAGGTAGGGAGAGAGATGTACAAGTTAGAAAGACAGACAAGGAGAAAGAGAGAGAGGGTATTTGGGTAAGAAGGTGTATTAGAGATATCTCACAGCACAGCTCCATCAGAAAAGCATGGAATGGTGTTTCTGAGGTCCTACGCTGGCATCGTACATGAAAGTGAGGAGTTTAAACTTTTTAACAGTGATTTTGTTTCATTCTTTACCAGAAAAGTGGGTTGGGTAGAATATCAGGCCCAACGCACACAGCTGTGGGACAGGCTCTTTGGCTTCATGCACCTAAAGCTCAGAGCATGAGCCTGTTCTTTCATTATGAGATTAAACTGTATAAACGGCCCTTGGGAACAGAGCAGTGCAGCAGCTGGCAGCTGCCTCTCGATGGCCCTGTTTGCATTGTGCTTGAAGCTGCGTTTAGTGGCCGTGATGCTCCATCCAGGGACAGTCCATGCATGGCATTTCGAGGTGTGATTTTGCGTTAACGTTGCTGCAGATGCGCAATTTTTACAGGAGTGTAAAAATGTGTGTGCAACGCAACAAACACATTTCCATACAACCCATGTGAGAGGAACATGATTATGTCATTTTGGGTTCATGCCAGCTAACGCGGTTCATGTATGTGGTTTTATTAATGTGGTTTTATTTTGATAAATAAATGAAATCCAGTCTGCTGGCAGACTAGATAGACTAGATCTGGGTGATCGGGGAGTTTCACTTTCTTTTGCTTGGACATGTTGCTGAGGGTGGGTCTCTGTTAGCGCATTATTGGCTAACAGTGAACACAAGGAAAGGTTTTGACTTTCCTTGTGAGGCAGGCAGAATGCTATATCTCTGTTATGTCACAGCCCATTATGCATTCATTAGATTGCCTACTGTTTTAAAAGACCTCAAATGCAGTCTGATTTCAGAAATGACACTTTTTTCTCTTTTTTCACGTTTCAAACATTTTTGTGGCTTGTCATCTCATTCCTTTGAATAGAGAGATTCTCATCTTTGCAAGCTCAATTAGTCCTTGCGTGTAAAACAAATGAATTTACACACAGCATTCACTTTGTATTTAGTGTACCTCAGTATATCAGTGTATTTCAGAGTGTATAGTGTATAGAGTGTATTGAGATGTATTTCTTCTTACCTTCACCTTTCTTCCTATCCTGTCTTTCCACTTCTGGGCAACAGAACCCTCAATGAGGAGCAGTCTGACACACACACACACAAGACAGACAGTAAACTGAATGAACAGACATAAAAACTACAGATGTGATCTAGCGGAACGGACATGGCAAAAATGGAATATATAATTCCTAAGTATATTTAATTAGGGTGTAGGTCCTCCTCCACGGAGCCCGCCATGTTTCTACAGTAGCCCAGAACCAACTAATCTCTAGAGGAAATGTGGTTAATTTTAATCAATCATGATCGCTATCTTACTTGTAAGCTATGACCTATGGTTTTACAGACTAAATAACTAAATACAATTTATACATTTACTTGATGCGCTCATAAACGATTCACTTCCTCTGGAAGTACCTACTGGCACGTTACAGGCCAGTAGCTTCTCCTACATTAGTTGGAAAGGGAGGGGTGAGGTGAGGTGAGATACTGAGATACTGATACTGATCAGCTGATTGCAATCTGCAACCTCACAGCTAGGGTTAGAGTAAGTAAATCCTACACACTGCACCTTAAAGACATGCGTCAAGATCTACCTGGCTTACTTTGAATATCCTGTATAAATATATATACATATTAGTACATGTACCTTGATGAGTTAATAGAATTATTATGGAATTACTTGGGAGTACTAGTACCTGGTTGAGTTTATATGATACCAGTGGTATTGTGGAACTACTTGGGAGTCAGGGGCGATTCTAGGTTCTGACTTTTGGGGGGGTTCAGCCCCCAGGAAGCCATTTCCTGCATTCTGCTGCACTTAAGGGTGACCTGGTGGAGATCCTCCATTTATTCTGGTGGGGGGTAAAACTGTCTATTTATCTATCAATCCAACACATTGTATCTTTTTTAACAGTATTAGACGGTAGAATATTAGATTCGAGGACGAAATGATAGGGTGGGCTAAGGCAACTTTTGGGTGGGTTTGAGCCCACCCAAAAAAGGTCTAGCTTCGCCACTGCTTGGAGTACATGTACCTGGATGTATGTATGTATTTATGTAGTAGAATTATGGAAATACTTGGGAGTATTCAAACCTGGATCTCTCCTCATTCTCGTATCCCAGGATGATGTAATCTACTCCTGGGGAAAGCGGAGGGCAGGGGCAGGATGAGGTGTAGAACAGCGTCTGGGTTTCTCTGGGGATGTTCACCAGTGAGGACTTCAACACCTCCTTCACCTCTACTGCTGCTGTGAGCTCCAAACCCCGAGTCCTCACCTCCTTCACCCTGGCTCTGATTACTGAAGGAGAGAAGTCACCCCAACAACAATTGATGAAGACAATAGCTGGACAATGAGAGGAATGTGTTACGAGCAGGGAAAGGGAAAGGGAATTTTCACTGCATGTCTGCCGCATGGAGTCAGAGCAGCGCCACCAGAAAGTTTAATTTTAAATTCAATTATTTGAAACTTTTGACTGACTAAAAGTGAGTTATTCAACAATTTAATTAAAATTTTGAAGGCAGAAATTGTATTGCACAATGAACAATGAAATGAATTATACAAGAGTATTCAGGAAGTAAAACCACTAATGTTCGTATTCACAATACATGAATTCAAATAAAAAATATAGGTAGTTTGTATATACGAATTTAAATCTAACAATTAAAATACACATTCAAAGTTCTGATTCAAAACTCACGTTCAAAATGCACAGTCAAAATTCTGATTCTAAATAAATACTACTAGTACTAATAAACGACTCACAGGGTGTCCCATTATTGAAAACAATGTATTTTGTTATAATTATTATAATAATTATTTTATTGTAATTTGCAATAACAGGGCATCCGCTTGTGGTTTATTCCTACATAACTTGGGTGAAACAAGTTAAAACATTTAATAAAAATAGCTCACATTAGCTTAGCTGATGAATAAAAACAATTATAACAATTATAAACAAATGATTACAAATATCTTTGGCATTGTTCATTCCTTAAAAAAATAAGTTATCAACTGGCTTTAAAACGTAGCTTCCATTTACTGTGGCTTGAATTCCACTCGCCCTGGTAAAGCAACAGACTTGGATTAAGAAGTTATTATACTGTGTGCCTTTAATTTAAAACGTTTCTCCAGTACATCACTTCCTGTGGCAGGTGTACATTTACATTTACATTTAGCAGACACTTTTATCCAAAGCAACATACAAAGAGTGCATTTGTCATAAGAAGGTGAAACATTTCAATGCTGCTAACACAGTAAGAAAGTCACCAGAACAAGTTTCAAGCAGTTTCAAGTAGGTGTATTTTGAATGTAGGTTTTGAATTTGTACTTAGAAACTGAATGTGAAATATTAATTTTGTATTTGTATTTTACATATGAAATACAAAAGTGAATGTTTTAAATCATTACATCTAAAATTCAACCTTCTGGTGGCACTGTTCTGACTACAATATTACCCCATGTTTTAGTGGGAAAGAGTTTTGAAATATTGATGTTTGACTTGCTGTGTAATTTAACTTTGTTTACAATGCTGCAAATACAGCGCTAAAGCAATCAATTACACATTTTAACTTTTACGTGGAAGTGAGCACACTTACGCACACTTATGTGTTTCACAGTTTGCACACTTATGTGTCTCAGGATTAACAAATTAGCTTCTAGAACCCATGACTTCGGCCAAGTTTAGAATTTTATGAAATACAGATTTTATTTTTTTAACACTGCCATGTTTACATCTTCTTTTTTTCAGATTTTTTCATTGATTTGCTCCGTCCATATACAAACTAATAAAATGCAAGGTCAAGGTCACTAAAAATTGACTAAACAACATGGCTCAAATTGGTCAACTTAAAGTTAAGGAGCCAAAAGGCAGAGCATGTGCCAATCATCATCAAATTAGTGTACTTAAACATTATCTAGATTGGACAATAGGTGGTGCTGTAGCAGTTTACTGTAAATGCTAATTTTGGACAAGCATATCTCCTGACCCCTTTGATCTATGTCCATGAAGGCAAGCCCACATCTCCTTGTAGATGCATGGATGCCTACATCCCCCAGTTACTGTCCCACACCAAGTTAAGACTATTGATGCTCTGGATACTACAACTAATATTGCACAAAATACAAGTAGTATATTGATTAGTGTTATGGTTGGTTGGTTAGTAAGTGTTTGGGTTAATGGGTTGTGGAGAGGGTTAGGGCCCCTAGGGTTAGGGTAGATACCCTTGAGTTATCTAAACGGGATGATTCTCCTGCTCTCTGCCTTCTTTGCCTGGTGACCCAGTTGGGGTTGTACTGCAGGACAGGGTTACACAGAGGGCACCCTATGTTGGGGGACACAGCAACCTTTTTTAGCCTCCTTGGGGAGAAGAGGCATTGGCGGGCCGTCCTCACTGTGGTGTCCGTGTGGTGAGTCCAGGCGAGGTCGCCAGATATATGAACACCAAAGAACACCAAAGAACACCAAAGTGGCGGACTTCTGCTCCATTGATGTCTATGTGTGAGTGTCTGTGTGACCCCCGCTGCAGCTTCCTGTGGTCCACTATCAGCTCCTTGGTCTTGTTTACGTTGAGAGAGAGGTTGTTGTCCTGGCACCACACTGCCAGGGCTTTGACCTCTTCTCTGTAGGCCATCTCATCGGTGTCTGTGATGAGGCCCAGGATGGTGGTGTCATCAGCAAAGTTGATGATGCCGTTGGAGCTGAAAGATGCAGTCATGCATGAACAGGGAGTATAGGGGGGGCTGAGGACGCAGCCCTGAGGGGCACCAGTGTTCAGAGTGAATGTGGAGGAAGTGAGGTTGCCCACACTCACCACCTGGGGTCTGCCCACCAGAAAGTCCAGGACCCAGTTGCAGAGGGAGGGACTCAGTCCTAGGTCCTTGATTAGCTTCCCAGGAACAATAGTGTTGAATGCTGAGCTGTAGTCAACAAACAGCATGCTGACATAAGCGTTCCTCTTGTCCAGGTGGGAGAGGGCAGTGTGAAGTGCTATGGATATGGGATCGTCAGTGGAGTGGTTTGGGTGGTATGCAAAGTGAAGAGGGTCTAAGGTGGTGAGAAGGATGGAGAAGTGGGTTTGGACTAGCCACTCGATGCACTTCATGATAGTGGAGGTCAGTACAACGGGGTGGTAGTCGTTCAGGCTGGTGACCTTGGGTTTCTTGGGGACAGGTATGATGGTGGCGGACTTCAGGTGGGGATCTCAAGACAGAGAGAGGTTGAAGATGTCTAAAACACCTCAGCTAGCTGGTCAGCACAAGCTCGGAGGACGAGGCCTGGGATGCCATCTGGTCCTGGAGCCTCTGTGACCTTCTGAGCCTCTGAGCCTCTGTGACCTTCTTGATGGATATGCTCACGTCTGCTATGGATAGCATTAGTGGGCAGCCGTCCTTGTCTTCAGCAGGGAAGGTGTTCAGGAAACTCTGTGTAGGCGTTGGTTATCCCTTCAGTGCTGTAAACAGGATGTTGGTTATCCCTTCAGTGCTGTAAACAGGATGTTGGTTATCCCTTCAATGCTGTAAACAGGATGTTGGTTATTCCTTCAATGCTGTACACAGGATGTTGGTTACCCCTTCAGTGCAGTAAACAGGATGTTGGTTGCCTCTACCCTTCATGCTGTAAACAGGATGCTGGTTGTGTAAACAGGTTATTGGTCAACTGGCTGTTTTGACTTCACTAAACGCTTAAAGTGAAAAATCAGAAATCCATCATTTGATTTGTACTTATGGTTATGGTAATGGCACAGTGTGCAGTAAGCGTTTCATAGTTTCTGTCTATTGGTTCACATAGTAGTCGATGATTGCCAACCTGGAGCTCTCACTGCCAGTCTGACATAGTTGGTTTCCCAAACACGATTTCTTTCCAGTACCATCCAGCTGGATCTTGGTTTGTGTATTTTTGGGTAGAGGTAAATAGTCTCCCTCTCGATTTCTCCTCCCCCATCAAATACTGGAACTGCTTGTCATTAATGTTTCCCTCTCTCATAAGAATGAGAGAGTGGAAAGAATTCCTTGAATCTATCCTTCTCCAGTTCTTGTTAGTAAATGTCTTTTTACATTAAACACAATTGTCAGGTAAATAAAATAATGAAAAATGATGGTGCTAACAGAGGTAAGTTGCTTTTTCATGTCATTTAAATGTTCTATATCTAAAAAGAGTTTTAGGGTTGTGATATGGTGTTGTGGTGATTAGGGGTAGCTAGGGTTGGGGTTAGTTAGGGTTATAGAGGTTAAAGTTAGTAGGTTACTTAGTGTGTTGTGGAGATCACATTACCATAATTATAGTTGTTCTTCAGGTAAGTCTTCAAGCCCAGTCGAACTGTCTTACAGGTACATCGATCTGCACACACACACACACACACAAATACATATAAATGCATCGTAGTTTCTATGACAAAAGTAACCAACTTCATTGGCTCAAGTACACTGTGTACCTTGACAATAAGTAGCCAAGCAAGTATTGATTCTGCAGGCTAGTGGCTCTGGATGTCAGATAAGCTTTGAATCCCTCCACACAAGCAAGAAAGACAGAAATGAATAAAGAGTTAAGCTGGTAACCTTCATTCGGTCCTTTGCAGTGGAGGTTGTTGGGAAAGTCTGGACTGGATTCTGAAATGGATAAAAAGTTCCATTTTCCATTTTCCAAGTTCTCAGATCACTGTAGACCTACACCATGTGACGTTAATGCTATATAACATATCTAAAATGATACAGACGTGTTATGTAGCATTAGGGTAGCATATGGTTAGATATAGACATGCAATGAAGCATTAGCATAGCATAGCATTAGATATAAACATGAGACTTGCCTGGGGAACACCTGGCTGGGTCCTGGTAATATGGATCTAGAAAATATTAAAAATATATTCATCTCTCTTGAAGTATTATTTACTACTGTTCTGTCTACCCATCAGTAGGGTTTGGGGTAAGGTTGCATGGGTTGTGGTTTGGTTGTATGGGTTCATGTTATGGTCAGGGTTTGGTTGTATGGGTAAGTGCTATGGTCAGGGTTAGGTTGTATGGGTTAGGGTTACCTTAATGCTGATTGGAGAAATGTTGGCCACTGCCAGCCATGTTGTTTTGTCAAACTAAAAAGGCCAACCGTTTTCAATGAAAGGAGGGAACAATAGATCCAAAAATTAAGCCACCATAAAACTTGCAGACTGAGAGGACCTCCTTCAGTTCGGAACGTGTCCAGTTTCCAGCCATTCTTGAAAAAGAAGCTTGTTTGCAAAAGAAGCTGTATGGATATCTGATCACCCGGAAAGCATTGGCCCGTTAAGATAAACAATTGTGGATTCAAATTCGAGTTCTGTGATTGTGGTTTGCTGGTTGGTTTGTTTGCTCCACATGAGCAAACGTCTCAAGTCAGACGGGCACGTAGGCACGTAACCCTTTATGTGCCTTTCCCTGCAATGTTACTGCTTTCATACATAACACAGCCAAAAATGAAGGAAACTGTGAATCGATAGAAGTTATGGGTTCTTGAGGCCAATTGGCTGATCATGAAGAGCAGTGTGTACAAAGTTGAATTGAATATTAGGGTATGCTAGTTAAAAGTTTTCACTTTGAGTAGATAGCCATAGTGATAGCCGATAGCCATAGCACCAATTGGTTTAAAATGTGGCCATGGCCTATTGCGGTGACTTTCTACCATTGTGGAAAGTTTCATTAATAGCGACTGGGTATGACCAAACCAGAGAAAGTGGTGGAATAATAATATAAATTAGAAATAAATACAATATGGTGCCCATGCTTTCAGTGCTTGCCCCCCTAATAATATATAAAGAGTGTTACCTGGACCCTCTGCCTTGACGATGGCCTCAGGTGAGATGCAGACTCCTCGGTCGTAGAGAGGCAGTTCACTGCAGGACAGACTCTCCGGCCAGCTGTGGTTGTACAGTTTCATGACCGGCTCACAGCCCCACTTGGCCCTCTCACACACCGCCTTGCAGGGCTTAATCGGCTCATGCTGGAAGTCGATAGTGCAGATGGGAGCGTACATTGCACACAGGAAGAACAGCAGGTCTGGACTGCAGCCTGTACCTGTACAGAACATAGAGGATCATTGTCTGTCTGTCTGTCTGTCTGTCTGCCTGTCTGTCTGTCTATCTATTGAAAAGGATCATTCTTGATATAACCCTCTTGTTTACTCCTGGTTGACTCTCCAAATGTTGAGGATCATTCTTCATTTAGCTATCTTGTTTACTACTGGTTGCTGGATTGGATTATTCAAATCAAGGTGCAGTTTCCAAGTATTTGTTCCAAACAGACCATGAAGTCAAGACTTAAAGTTCAATATCTCTCTCAGGATACCCAAACAACCAGCACTGTTCATCAGGGATTCTCTGCTTGATTTCACTAATTTACTTACTTACTTACTTACTTATTTTCACTATTCATACACGGAGCTATGTTCTGGAACATTTCCGTCTTCTGCCCTTTCACACATGGCATATCAGTCCATGACTATCCAGCAGATGGTGGTGATACAACCCTTATAGATACCAGCCACTTTAACATTTGTGGACTGAGGAACTTGTTCAGTTTCTAGCCATTCTTGAAAAAGAAGTTCACAAACAAAAGAAGTTGTATTGATATCTGATCACCGGAAAGCATTGGCCCGTTAAGATAAACAATGCAGATTCAAATACAAGTTTTGTGATTGTGGTTTGCTGGTTGGTTGTTTGTCACGTGAAAACACGTGAAAGTCAGACATTTTTTTAACCTTTCACGTGCCTATCCCTGCAATGTTACTGCTTTCATTCATAACACAGCTATACTGACAGTGATCCTGACATGTTCCTCATCTTTGAGCAGCATGAACACCAACATCTCATCTTTGAGATTGCTGGTACAGATTTCCTGGAATATGCAGGAAATGTGACATAGGTTGCAGGGAAGGTTGCGTTTCTCAACACACAGTCCTCTTCCTGCATCCATAGTGGTAAACTACATTCATAGGCCTATCATTATTAATGTCTACTATATGTATTGATAATTCATCTTGATAGCAATCTGCACTACAAGCCAATGTTTACTTGCACTGCAAAACGTGATATATAGGTTGCTTTTGATAACACGAAGATTTATTGCAACAGTTGTTTTACTTCAAAAGAGTGATAGTCTATTTTAAGTTATCGAACAGGGAAACAACCTTGAAATTTCTCAGAAGGATTTATTATAGAATGCACATCCACAATCTGCCCTTTACCACGCTATTTTAAACATGGATTAAAAGTGAACCTCAATTCAACTTGAATTCTCTAAATACATATTTGCATGTTTTTGTGAAGGGATGGAGCATAAGCTCATCTACATAGGTTATAGGAGGTTGAATCCATCTATAATTTGGGAAATAAAAAATGCAGTATCTTTACGTCATCATTTATTTTAAGAGTTGACGCCATTTTGAGTTTAGAGTTTTTGTTTTCTTGTGTATTCTTTTATTCTAATGTATTGTCTTCTTGTATTCAAATTTGTATTCATTATGTGCCTGATGTAAAAGGACCTTAAGAATGAAGGTCACCAACAACATGTTAGCCTCTCTGCTGCTCTCTGTGTTGGAGGCTCAGGCAGCTCCTCCACACACACCGTGCAGACAGCAACAGGTGAAGGAAAAGAGTTATATGAGGCTAACAGGTGTTTTAATGTGATTTCCCTGATCACTGCATAATTCCAGACAGAAAGTTTCTGGCAAGATAAAATTATAATTGTTTTGACATTGCTCCAAATGCTCCAACTCCAATGACTATATTATTAAGAATTAAAAGTTAATTGTTCTTTTAAAGGGTGTACTTGCATTATTATGCTTTACTATTGTCATTATATCAGTGGCATCAATTGTTCTTAAAATGGTAAACTGATTTCTTGGACAATATATCGTCCAACAAAAGTAGTAATCGTGACAGACCAACTCCTGATTCTCCTGGATTTAACCTTACCATCCTCCTCTATCGCCTACCGGGATCTGTTGGTCCCACAAACACCACCAATAAATGGTTCCAGTCCTTCCTCGCTGTGGTGTCCCTCAAGAATCAGTTCTGGGTCCCATTCTCTTACTGATATACTCATATACATATCATCTGTCACCACAACATCTCCTTCCACACCATCGCTGATGTCCCTAGCAACCCGTCATCTATTGTTACAAAGCTCTTCATACAAAATGACACCCCTCTGTTCTTTGAGAACCACACAAAGAACGTTGAACAACTGTTAAATATCTTTCTAACATCTCTGCAACATCGCCAAACTCCTCGAGGTTGGATGATTGCAACGGTCTCCTGGTTGGTTGCTTCCGAATATATCACTCTAAAAACGTAATCACGTCTAAAACAGCGCTGCCTGAGGATGGTCCGGAAACGTGACCAAGTGACCCACATCACACCCACCATGGAGTGCCTTCACCAGCCTTCACACACATCGCATCGACAACAAAAATAGCCCTGCTCACCTCAAAACAATCTACCGAGATACCACCAACCTACATCACACACATCCTACAGCTCCACAAATCCCCTGGTCCCTCAGATTTGCAACCTGCTCATCATCCCATGCACAAAATTGAAGACCATGGTCAGTGCAGCTGCCCCCCGAATCTGGAACTCCATTTCGAACCACCTCAGGGGGTTTAAAATCCTCTCCGCATTCAATCTAACCTCCCCTTTGTGTTGTGTACGTAAAAGATCATTCAGACCCCTTTCATAATAATGAAATGTATTTGATAGTGAATCTTACTAAAAGGAAGAAGATGATTGGGTTTAATAATAATATCATACAACAGATAGTGTTTTAGAGAGAGAGAGAGAGAGAGAGAGAGAGAGAGAGAGAGAGAGAGAGAGAGAGAGAGAGAAAACACATCCCTTGTTCTAATCCGTTAAAATGAGTCAGTAAATATTCAGTAAGCAGCCTTACCTAGCAGTCCTTCAAACTGCTCTATGGCTAACACTGCGTTGGCCTGGGTGCTGTGGTGGAGATGGTTGGGCATCTTGGTCATGTTCCACGGCATCGAGCCACATAACGGGATTCGGACCGGCTCGCACGCGGCGCCGGCGGTGGTTGATGGCATTCCTAGCAGGCACGCCAATGCCAGGAGTGTTGGCAGCCCGTGAGAGTGCATCCGTTATCCGGTGGCGGGTCTGTCCGGGACAGGTACGTCCGGGACAGGTAAGCTAGCTCTGCTCGCGATGCCAGTGGTGTTCAGCGCGTTGTTCGGAGTTAGTTGTTGACTTCAATCCGTAGTCGGAGTTAGTAATATTTAGTGATTCTGGGTATCCCCGGTGTGTTACTTTGTTTTTCCCGTTAGTGAATCCTAAAACATCTGGGAAGCGTCTCCGGGACTACAGCGAATGTAGTTGTCGAGTGAGAGTTAACTTAATGAATAGTTGTGAGAGTTCACTAAATACATTTAGTTGTCGAGTGAGTTTACTAAATAAACGAAGACCTTGTCGAGTGAGAGTTCACTAAGTGCAAAAAGTTGCACAAAGTCAGATGTCGATGTTAAAAAGTAAGTCCCTTTGTAACTATCGGAAAGAAAACGGATGCGGTTCCAATGCGTTGTTTCTGATTTTCCACCTAAAAGGGAGTGACCTCATAGCGAGGAAGCTGGCTTCTTATTCGCCCGTTAACCCAGCCTCCTATCCTCTCCTCTCTCCTCCATGTCCTCTCCTCTCCTCCTCTACTCCCCCTCTCTCCTATCCTTTCCTCTCACCATTTTCTCTCTCTCTCTCTCTCTCTCTCTCTCTCTCTCTCTCTCTCTCTCTCTCTATATATATATATATATATAGACACACACACACACACACACACACACACTATATACATACATACTGTACACACACAGCATAGAAATTCATATATATTTCTGTCTGAAAAGAAAAAAAGTCCTGCAGCCCAGATAATGATCATCTTCATGTTGATAGTGGGGCTCCATGTCTTTCAGAACCTCTTTGTGTTAACAGTGAGGTTCTAGGTCTTACAGAACCTCTTCATGTTGACAGGAGGCTCCCTATCTTACAGAACCTCTTCATGTTGACAGGTTCCAGGCCTTGCAGAACCTCTTCATGTTGACAGGTCCCAGGCCTTGCAGAACCTCTTCATGTTGACAGGTCCCAGGCCTTAGAGAAGCTCTCCATGTTGACAGGTTCCAGGTCTTGCAGAACCTCTTCATGTTGACAGGTCCCAGGCCTTGCAGAACCTCTTCATGTTGACAGGTTCCATGTCTTACAGAACCTCTTACAGGCTCCAGAGCTTGGTGCTTGCACACTGCCCCAAAACACACCAACACCCACCATCAGAATGTTGGTCGATTGGACGTGTTCGCCAATAAGAAGTTCAACCTC
>OMKQ01100106.1:0-20746 GCA_900302335.1 Phycis phycis
TGGGGTCATTGTCCTGTTGAAAAATAAATGATGGTCCAACTAAACGCAAACCGGATGGAATAGCATGCCGCTGCAAGATGCTGTGGTAGCCATGCTGGTTCAGTATGCCTTCAATTTTGAATAAATCCCCAACAGTATCACCAGCAAAGCACCCCCACACCATCACACCTCCTCCTCCATGCTTCACGGTGGGAACCAGGCATGTAGAGTCCATCTGTTCACCTTTTCTGCTTCGCACAAAGACACGGTGTTTGGAACCAAAGATCTCAAATTTGGACTCATCAGACCAAAGCACAGATTTCCACTGGTCTAATGTCCATTCCTTGTGTTCTTTAGCCCAAACAAATCTCTTCTGCTTGTTGCCTGTCCTTAGCAGTGGTTTCCTAGCAGCTATTCTCCCATGAAGGCCTGATTCACACAGTCTCCTCTTAACAGTTGTTGTCGAAATGTGTCTGCTGCTAGAACTCTGTGTGGCATTGACCTGGTCTCTAATCTGAGCTGCTGTTTCTGAGGCTGGTGACTTGGATGAACTTATCCTCTGCAGCAGAGGTGACTCTTGGTCTTCATTTCCTGGGGCGGTCCGCATTTGAGCCAGTTTCTTTGTAGCGCTTGATGGTTTTTGCGACTGCACTTGGGGGCACTTTCAAAGCTTTCAAAGTAATGATGGCCACTTGTTTTTTTCTTTACTTAGCTGCTTTTTTCTTGCCATAATACAAATTCTAACAGTCTATTCAGTAGGACTATCAGCTGTGTATCCACCTGACTTCTGCACAACACAACTGATGGTCCCAACCCCATTTATAAGGCAAGAAATCCCACTTACCTGACAGGGCACACCTGTGAAGTGAAAACTATTTCAGGTGACTACCTCTTGAAGCTCATCAAGAGAATGCAGAGTGTGTGCAAAGCAGTAATCAGAGCAAAAGGTGGCTACTTTGAAGAAACTAGAATATAAGGCGTATTTTCAGTTGTTTTACACTTTTTTGTTAAGTACATATTTCCACATGTGTTAATTCATAGTTTTGATATCTTCAGTGTGAATCTACAATAGTCATGAAAAGAAAGGAAACTCATTGAATTGAGAAGGTGTGTCCAAACCTTTGGTCTGTACTGTATGTATTGGTGTGGTTAGGTGTGTGAAAGCCTTCACACAGAGAGACATTTACACACATGGTGTGCATATGCACACACCTTCCTGTTGGATACAAATGTAGCCAAGCAGTCAACTGCCAGTCTTCAAAATCTGCCTCCTTCTAATTCCACATGCACCTGCACACGCACATGCTTCTATGTGTGTTGTGTATGCATGTCCTGTAAGTGTGAGAGTGTGTATGTATATAGTTCTGCTTAGTTATCTGTTTCGTGGTCTGTCCGCTGAGACAATCATTGGTGATTTGATCTGGTCAGAGATGTTCAAAGTAATTAAAATATATAGTCTCATTTTATTGCAATTAGGACAATAATAAGTAAATTAGTGGTACAACTTTCCAGGCAGTCAATGATTTTCACTGTTCACACATGCAGCTACATTCTGAAGGGTTCTATCTTTCACACATGGCAGTTCTGGTAGAGGCGGGTCAAGGTCACATGACCCCATGCAATCTTCTGGAACTCTGCAGTCTAAGACTGCATGTGTGAAAGGGGCTTCATTAGAGCTTCAAGTGTGAGACGTCCTGTTCTTCAATTTATAGACCTGAGCACAACCAAGAGGGGGATATTGACCTGTTAGGCTTGATGGCTGTTGTTATACACCAATCCCACCTGTCAAAATGTCATCAGTCTAACAACAACGCACAACACACTTTTCCGACCAACAATTAATTATCTCAAACACATATGCTGTCCTCCACTGAATAACACATTCTAGACCTCCTGACATCTTGCACTGTGTTGATTCTTTGTTGTTATTGTCTATTGTCTATTGTATTGTAATGCACCAACCACCAAGTAAAATTCCTTCTATGTGCAATTGTGTATGTATCATTATTATTATTATTATTATTATTATTATTATTATTATTATTATTATTATTATTATTATTATTATTATTATTATTATATGTTGTTTTCCTGGGTTCTCTCTCTCACACACACACACACTCACACTCACACTGTAGTAAAAACAACTGGCCAATAGGTGGAAGCATTTGCATTTGTTACTGAAAGAGATAGTGTTGGGCCAGGTTGGGAATTCACCACATGGCACAGAAAAACCTGATGAGAGATAACATGTGTATGAGATAAGCTACATTGATCCTGTTACAGGGTCCTGTTATTTCATTTGAAGGTGCACTTAGAACTGATAATGTGTGTGAATGCCAATGTGTATTCATTCAGAGGTGCTCCCATTCACACACACACACACACACACTACTGTACTAACCAACAGAGGCTGTAAGACGTAAGAGAGTGGGAAACATGAATGTTTCCAGCTGCTGGTTCTCTGTGTATAAACAGAGAACCAGCAGCTGGATACTGTACTAGCAAGGGTGTTCTATTCCCAGCCCAAAGGTTCTCCATCTCCCCAGTGTAGCACCCTGCTTAACCTTAAATGACCTGTATCACCCAACTGCTTTGGCTTACCTATCTAAACATATGCTACTTAATAGTAGTACAAAGTTAAGTTAAAATAAAAAAAATCCATTTCAACACTACTTCTTAAGACAGATGAAAGCTATTTTTAGTCGATCAGCAACATGTCATGAATACAGCAAGGTCTATTTTCGTCTTCATATTGCCATTCTTTACTGCACATGCTCAGAAACTTTGTGATGAGTATGTATAAAATGATTTATGGATCACAGCATTGTGGATCATGGGTTAGGAGTGAAAACTGTGTTTGCATGTTATCATGAATTGGGGAAATTAGATTTGATGAGAATGTTTTATATGTGAATAAAAAGATTGAAGTGATTTCAGATAATGCTAAGAAAAAGCAAGCTTTTTGGTACAAAATGTTTGGTAATCTGTTCACTGTTTTTTGTGAACAATCACAAAACATTGTTTGTTTGTTAGAATCAGAGTGAGCAGGAAACTACATTTATACATTTGGAATTTGGAATTTACACTCACAGACCAATAGCGCCAATTCCTAACAGAAGTTATCTCAAGACATTACATTTAGAGCAGGTCTAGACCAAAACTCTTTAATGTTATTTACAGAGACCCTACAGATTCCCACCATGAACAAACACTTTATATGACAGTGGCAAGGAAAAACTGCCTTTTAACAGGCAGAAACCTCGGTTTCGATAGCAGCAGAAATAGTGGTAGTAAATATGAATAATGTAACATAATAATAACAATAATGACATCAATAATAACAGCAGTAACAATAATGACATTATGACTAAAAATAACAGATTCTAGCAGTCATAGTTGAGCAGGAACATGGAGGCAGCAGATGTCCCAGAGGCACCTGCATGGGCGAGAGAGCACAAGACTCTGGGGATAAAGTGTGAGTTAGTGACATAGTAGTGGTTTAGTGTTAACCTGAACAGCCTTAAGTATAAGCCTTATTGAGGAGGAAGGCTTTAAGTTTACCCTTAAATGTAGACAGGGTGTCTGCCTCCTGATCCAAAACTGGGGTTCGGTTCCACAGGAGAGGAGTATAATAGCTGAAAGCTCTGGTTCCTAATCCTTGCTTTTACATATTCTAGGAACCACAAGTAACCCTTCATTCAAGGAGTGCAGTGGTCTAGTGGGATAGTACTATAGAGCTCTTTAAGATATGATGATGCCTGACCATTCAGAGCTTTGTAGGTTAGGAGAAGGATTTTAAAATCTATTCTGAATTTTACAGGGAGCTAGTGTAGAGCAGCTAGTTTGGGAGTAATATGATCTCTTTTCCTGGTTCCTGTCAGAACACAGCAGCAGCTATAAAGAGAGACTTATTGGAACAGCCTGATAATAGGGAGTTGCAGTCCAGCCGAGATGTAACAAACGCATGGACTAATTTTTCAGCATCCTTTTGAGACAGGATGTGCTGGATTTTTGCAATGTTCCGTGGGTGAAAGAAGGCAGTCCTTGAAATTTGCTTCATATATGAGCTGAAGCACATATCCTGATCAAAGATGATTCCCAGATTCCTTACGGTGGTGCTGGAGGCCAAGGTGAGTTTTTGAGTTTAATAGTAGAAAGTTGCTGGTCATCCAGGTTTTTATGTCCTTGAGACATGCTTGAAGCATGAAGGTTTTTATGCTTCAAGCATGAAAAGACATTCCTATTGATAGCAGATCAATAGGATCTGCTATTAAATAGTTTACTAACACAGCCTTAGATGAAAGAGATCTGATATTCTGCGTCTATGTCTGCATCTAATTATCTTATTTTGTTTCACTATCGCAGTGTTGATTTCAATATTCACAAGGTTCCTATGAATAACTCCTGTTCTGTTTACTTTTGAGTAATGTAAAGTATGTGTGACTGTGTTGGGGTGCAGACAGTGTCTATCAAGTTTTGAGTGGGTAACTGTTCTAATGGGGGCGCAGAGTAGTGTGTAGGACTGTGACTCTGCTTCCTGGTCCCCACTCTGAATTGTCAAGATGGAGGTGAAATAAACTCAGTCAGGTTTGTGGCTATGAATGTCGGCTTCCCCAGAATGTCGGCCACTGATCTACAAAGCCCACATCATTATCGGGACACAAGCCAGCCAGCAGTTAAAAGACGACATACATGACATCACTGGTTAGATTTGGCAGGGGACCAGAAAAAACATTTTTTTTTTTTGCAAATGTACACACCGACTCAACATTCATTATAGTGACCTCCGACTGACGCAGTTGGGAGTCATTACCGCCGACGTGAATTACAAGCTTACTATATTTACGGTTAGCTTTAGCCAGCAGTTTCAAATGGGATTTGATGTTGCCCGCTCTGGCCCCAGGAATGGATGTGACTATGGTTGCTGGTGTTGGCGTGTCTTTAGGATGGGTAAACTTCACATGTCGAACTATAAAGCTGCCAATAACCAGGGGTGGTTTCTCGGTTTGCTCCCAAGCCTCAACAGGTGTGTCGCTGAGTGGGGAGAACTGGTCAGTGGTTGATGGTGATCCATGGGATTTGGTTTAGTGCTATGTCTCCTTCATACAGTTACCCAACCAAGCTGATTCCCCGGCTGCTTGGGAGCTGCCGGGAGATGGCTAGCTGTAGCTGCACTATGTCGACCCACACTGGCTACGGGGGGCCGGCCAACTACAGCAACTAATATTGGAGTTTCGGAAGCGCAGAGCCGCTTCTAGGTCGCTAACCCTCGCCTCCAACACTGTAAATAAGCTACATTTATCACATGTAACATCATCTCATCTGCAAGGAGGCAGGTGAGTAACTAGACATCTGACACATCGAGCAAGAGAGGGCAAGAGGGGAAGAGGAAGAAGCAAAGGAAGGAAGTAGGAAATACCTGCTTTAATTCACGGGTTTGGGAGGTATACCATGGAGCCAACCTCTTGCCACCCCTTACCCTCCTTTTTATAGGTGCAATAGAGTCAGGGAGGGATTAAAGTTAGCAAAATCAGTTGCATTGAGACGTGGCATTGAGTTTAGTGCTGATGGAATTGCTTCCTTAAATGGTTGCTCAGCATCTTATTGCTCGGCCTACTTTGCTCATCGTGAGGTTTTGGCATTGAACTGCATGGATTGAAAGCCATTTTAAGACATATAAACCTCCATCCTGGTCTACTCATTGACTCATTGAAAATAAATAACATCAATATTACATTTAATCAAGATCATGTTAAGACAACATAGATTATTTATACTATATATATATATATATATACGATCCAACAAGTTAAAAGATATGAGCATGGTTATCGCATTACATACAGGCACTGTAATAATTTAATTGTTTGTTTGTAGGTCTGTGGAAAAGGCTCCCTGACATGCTGTCTGAGGACACAGAGGCACCCTCATTATCATGGGTGTGTCCCCACAGGTGAACACAATCCATATCATGGATGGAGGTTGATAAATCATGATCACAGCACTTCCCAAAACCTTCTCGGGTGACATGTAAATCCCAACCTCACCACTTGCATGCACATTCTGTCAAAGTTTGCTATGTGAGTCCAAATTGGAAGTGTAAGTTTATGTCAAACCAGAAGGTAATTTTGAAGGTGGTAAAGATCACCCTACAAAGTGGTGACAAAAGCATGGTTACATATGCCATTGAAGATGATGGTTCTGAACCAACTTTTATTATCCCAGCTGCCACAGGACCACTTAACCTAGCAGGGACCTCTGAGACCCTTAACTTAAGAATGGTGCAACAGGATGTCATCCAGTGGCAGTAACCTCCATCTCTCCTGGAGGACAAAGTGACATATTCCATTTACATTTACATTTAGGGCATTTAGCAGACGCTTTTATCCAAAGCGACTTACAAAGAGTACATTTGTCATCAGAAGGTGAAACATTTCATTGCTGCTAATACAGTAAGAAAGTTACCAGAACAAGTTTCAAGCATTTCAAGTGCTAGATTAACCATTGCTAGTGTACAACATCTCTGACTAAGTGCCAAGTTACAAAGTGCCAAATTTCAAAGATTAAAGATTAAAGTGCCAGGACATACAACAAATAAGCGCATGAGGATAGTTATGCAAGGTTCAGGTGAACTCTGAACAAGTGGGTCTTGAGTCTCTTCCGGAAGATGGGGAGTGACTCTGCAGTCCTAACATTGGCAGGGAGCTCGTTCCACCACTGCGGTGCCAAAACGGAGAAGAGCTGAGATTTCGCCAGCCGACCTTTTCCTCCTTTTAGTGATGGCGTGATGGCGATGACCTGCTGAGGTAGTTGAGCGGAGTGCTCGAGCAGGGGCGTGGGGTTTCACTAGTGTTTGGAGGTAGGTAGGCGCAGTTCCATTGACGGCTTTATAGGCCAGTAGCATCGTCTTGAATTTGATGCGAGCCGCTACAGGAAGCCAGTGGAGGTCTTGGGAAGAGGGGGGTCACATGGGAGAATTTGTTTCGGTTGAACACGAGGCGTGCTGCAGCATTCTGGATCCGCTGTAGAGGTTTAATTGCAGTTGCAGGGAGGTTATGATCATTATGATAGTCATGATAGTTATGAGGGTTATGATGGTTATGATAGTCATGGTGGTTATGACGGTCATGATAATTATGATGGTTATGATAATCATGATGGTTATGACGGTCATGATAGTTATGATAGTTATGATGGTTATGATAGTCATGACAGACTATCTGATGGGGAGACCACAGTTCGTCAGGCTGAAGGACCGTCTCTCCGAGACGGTGGTCAGCCGCACCGGAGCACCACAGGGGACTGTGCTCTCACCGGTCCTGTTCACCCTGTACACCTCTGACTTCAGGTACACTGTACACCTCTGACTTCAGGTACAACACTGGGTCATGCCACATGCAAAGGTTCTCGGACGACACTGCAATTGTGGGGTGTATTAGGGATGGGCAGGAGGTGGAGTACAGGAACCTGGTGGATGATTTTGTGCAATGGTGCAGAATCAACCACCTACAACTGAACACCTCCAAGACCAAGGACATGGTGGTGGACTACAGGAGGTCTAAGCCACCTTTGCAGCCAGTCTCTATCGAAGGGGACAATGTGGAGGTGGTCACCACATACAAATACCTGGGACTACACTTGGACAATAAACTGGACTGGTCAGCGAACACAGAAGCACTCTACAGGAAAGGACAGAGCCGGCTCTATTTCCAAAGGAGGCTGCGGTCCTTCAATGTGTGCAGTAAACTCCTCCGGATGTTCTATCAGTCTGTCGTTGCCAGTGTGCTCTCCTATGCTGTTGTGTGCTGGGGAGGCACCAAGAGAGACTCTGGGCGACTGGACAGGCTGGTGAAGAAAGCGGGCTCCGTTATTATTAGACAGACATCAGACAAACAAAAGAGCATTTCCAGCAGCAGACTACTGTCAATGCAAAGCGGACGGGCTGAGGAGGTCCTCGGTTCCCACAGCCATCCAGCTGTTCAACACATCACAAAAGGGGAAGAGTGAGAAGTGAACTTCTCAGCATCAGTCCCCCACCATCTTAACTGTGGTCATAAACCCTGCTGGCTACTTAATTTCATTTAGTCCAGTTTATTTAATTGTCCTTAAATGTTCATACTCTCACCGTATTTATATTTATACTATATATTATCCTAATATTTAATCATATTAACAACAGACAATACTGTCATTGCACTGTTTACCGTTTACTTTCGTTTTAATTCTCTCAACACCGCACATGCACCGTACTCCTTAACCCTTAATTTTAATTTAATTTTTTTATTTTTTATTTTATTTTATGTACCTGTTCTATGCTCCATCTACGTGTGTGATATATGTGTGTGTATATGTAAATGCTACTGGATGCCAAACATTTCCTTATGGGGATTAATATAGTATTTATCTATCTATCTATCTATCTATCTATCTATCTATCTCTCTCTCTCTCTCTCTCTCTCTCTCTCTCTCTCTCTCTCTCTATCTATCTATCTATCTATCAATCTGATGGTTGTGATGGTTAAGATGGTCATGATGGTTATGATGGTTATGATGGTCATGATAGTCATGATGGCTATGATGGTACTGCAACTTCTCCAACACTTGACAAGGCTATGATCCCCTGCTGGCTGGCGCTTTACAAGACGTTCAGCAAAGTCCAGGACACTGAGAGCAGGACTCTGAGGGCAGGACTCTATTGTTACTCTGGTCTGGGCCACAGATGTGTTCCTCATGGCACTTGTTCTTACATTTGCCCAACTTTGGCATTCAAGAGTATTCCTCCCTGTGACCAGCAGTCCAGCTGAGATTAAACACATGGAGACACATAAACACTCTGGAAAACTACAGGATTCTTTTGGAGTAGGGGGGGTCAGGAGAGGCCGGCAACGACAAGCAAGCCAGGAAATATGGGAAAGAGGGAAACAAAGAAAGAAAAGTCTCACAAATCATACTGGATATGCCACACTAGACAGCGAAGTCTGAACCCCACAGACGTGATCCGGCTGACCATTCATCTCGGACCCAGAACAGAGCCGCACTAAATCCTAACTAACACTAAATCCACTAACCAACACTAAATCCACTAACTAACACAAAATCCACCAAACGGGAAGCTAAAACATGTCCTCTGACAAAGAGTGTGTGTAGGTTGGAAATCAAACCTGTGTAGTCGACTGGACTAACCCACTGGAGAATTACATTGTTAAAATCAGCTTCTGAAACCTCCGTCTTGCCACTCTCAAATGAGGTTATCTTCAGAAGAAAATATCAGCAGTGTGCCATCTCCCCCAGAAGTCTGGCAATAGCATCTGGCAGTAGCAATGTCTGGATCTGAGATTAGAGAGAAAGCCTAGTCTCCCAGTTCAAGTGCATTGGTCAGGATGTAGAATCAAATATTCACTAGTTATCCTTATGCAGTCAGAACACGTGCTGCTACAACTGTCTGAATTGTCTCACTGTCTCATGTCAACAATGTTAAGGTGACGGTTAAAATCAGACAGACAGACAGGAATACAAATACTCCAGTTGAATGTTAAAGAGAAAAGAAAAACAGTATAGAAGTAAAAAACAGTATAGGAATGTACAACAATAAAATATAAATATATGATACAAAAATATGTACAAATATACATAAATATACATAAATCTACTCATACACTATAGAAGTAAATAGCATACACAAAGAAACAGCATATAAAGGTAAGTGAAGTCTGTGAATGCCAACAAACAAAAGAGAAAAAAAAAGTTAAACAGCTCAAAGGCTGGAGTCATTCAAATCCCAGATGGAATTTAATACAATATATTTCATTGAGGGGATATCCCCTTGGTTTGGAGCCTGCTTTATAGCCAGTAGGTGTCACTGAGTATGAGCGTCCAAAAAGGAACTTCATATGACATGAAAGGAACCCGAGTAGAAAGTTCATAAACTGATTGGCTGAGACTGGAAAAAACGATGGAGATGAAGATTTTGTTTGCATGTTTTATGTGTGTAAAACAATTAGGGGGATGTATTTAATGATAATGATAATGGAACAGTTATACATTATTTGCCGTTGTACAGCTAAAATGTACAGCAAAATTTACACTACTACATGAAAATAAAATGGCCTCTGGCAATTTGACAATAATCCTGTGTTTGTGTTTCTTAATCCAGTCCTAGTCCCCAAAGAGTCATGTGGAAAAAGATTAGTGTTTTTCTTTTTGAGGCTTTGGTAATAAAGCAAACCATGACAGTAGACATGAGGCAGCCTCTGCCCGAATGTTGCAAAAATGTATATATATATACTTGTAAATTGCATAATGTGTGTTTGTGTGTGTGTGTGTGTGTGTTGCTACTATGTAGTAGCAACACACACACACACACACACACACACACACACACACATTATGCAAATTTGAAGTATGGTATGTTTTACTATTGTGTTTTCATGGTTCTCATGGTTCTCCACAGCAATGGCCAGTAGTCAACAAATGCATGAGAACCATTTGACTGAATCAAACACAATTTAACCATCAAACTAAATCTCCTCACATCGGCCATCCTCGTCAGACTCCATCGACAGACCAAACAGGTGTGAAACATGAGGGCATAACAGAGACAGAAAATCATCGGCATGTAAACGTAACAGGGTCCAATAAATAACATGGATGAAAACTACATCTGAAATACATCAAGAACATGCTCCGATACAACCTCAGATGGTGATGTTCTGACACCAGGCCATATCATCTCAGCTTTGGCACAAGCACCAGACACATCAGACACTACAGGGGAGTCATAGCTTTATCCTCAGTCTTTATCCTCGTGTTATTCATCTGAACTTTACTGCAGGCTGCCTCAGCAGGCTGCATGTGGAAAGCGACGCCAGGGGAGTGGAGGAGGACACACTACCGACATATGAGACAGTCTGAGTCTCTGTGCAAACCCCACCAAACAGGCTCTTGGCTGGTTGAAACAAGCCAGCTCCCCCGTGGCACAGTGGACATGATTTCCATGTTCAAAACAAACATAGCGCTCAGCGAAAAAAAACAAAGGTCAAATCCAATGACTGATCCAGCTGTGATGGTAGCACACTGGAAGGCTTATGACACCACTGCTAAGACAGGTGTGGTCCTGTAGAAGAGCGTGTGACCTTGGAACCGAGGGAATGTGACGAGAGAACTTACTCTATCAAGAGGTCATCCATGTCTTTAATGTTCCCCTAGGGCGCCAGGGCAGCAGAGGTGGCAGGCCTGCTGAGAATGACTGTCCCAATCATGATACAAAGTTCTAAATGTGATAAATAATAATGTTAAAATGGATTCCAAAGGAGAAAGAAAGAAAGAACGCAGTGCATCCGTTTACAAAGCGCTACAATGTTCATCAATGAGCACCAGAACGGAACCAAGTTCAGCTTCTGTTTGTGCTCCTTGGCCTCTGGTGTGGGGGCTTCAGGCCTCGCTTTGACAGGATTTGGTCAAAGTTCAATGAAACAACTGGCTGCTTCGCCCTACATCACATGGTGCTCTAATTGGTTGTCGGTCTATCCAATTGCTTCCAGAGGCATTTTTGTCTGCACCCATTGAAAACTTCCATTGGAAATTGAAAATTAGGTGGTGGTGGTGGTTTGAGATCTGTAAGCATTTGCAAATTGGTCTGGCGATCTCAGGCTCCATCTAAGGATTAACGAGTTAACGATGTGATAATGATATCTGAACATCTAAGGATCATCGTGTTAACGATTTCATAATGTTATGATGATGTCTGAACCAACAGAATCCATGTCAACTGTCTATACCACAACACATCATGGATCCTCAAAGGTCTTTCTCACTCCAACCATTCTTGTTGGTGGTTGAGACTGCCATGATGCCATGTGTTTCATGTTTTAACTTGTTTCATCTTTATTTTGAAAACATTCTCCTCTTTCTATATACATATATATAGTAGGCTATGCTGAAGTTGTTTCAATGCTTATTTCAGATCCCAATGAAGAGGAAATCTGAAATCAATCATCGCAGATAAATCACATCTATTTCACTGCACAGAAATCACATCTATTTCACCACAGAGAAATCACATCTATTTAACTGCAGTAAAAAAAAACAACAACCCCAGCTGGCTCTCAGCAGAGCAAAGCCGTAGATCAAACCAGAGTACTTCAGAGGAATTACTAGGAAGCCTGCAATATTAAAAGCCCTTTATGATATTAAAAGCTCTTATATTATATAATGCATGTGTTCCTCTACAATGAGAAATTCTCATGATGACATGATACGCAAGTTACATAACCACTGCTCTGTGTTCTGTGATGGGCCAGGACAGAAAGGTCACATGCGTGTGTTTGTGAATGAAGCCAGGATATGTGTGTTATCGTAGTAGATTAAAAGATAATGAATTAGGCCTGTAACGGCATTGGCTCGACACCACCAGCAGGATCTGGTTTGGTCTGCGATGTACGAGCAGATTGAGGTTTTACTAGAAATATATTTCAATGAAATCAAACCACATATGATGGCTAAGAGAAAACATGAAACAGATGGAACTGGTTTCTGTTCCTCACCTCTGTTCCTCATGACAACAAAGCATTGCTTCAGACGCACAACTGGAAGTGATATATTTAATATATTTTTTCCATCTATTTCCATATATTTTCCCAAAAAATGTATGTCAATGCAAATATTTGTAAGTACATGTGTAAACATGGTCCTCCAGCTTTAATTTCTCCCAGTCCAAACATCCTCCAGAGGGCTGGTAGAGCCATCTGCCCTCTGCGCCCGTGACTCCTAAAACCCTGGCAGGAAGCTAGCATAATCTGTAGCACACTGCTAGCCTGCCACCTCAAACACAGGTCTGCCATCTGATTCAGACCCTTAAATCACCCATAGAGTGTTGTATTTTGTTGAAGAATGACTTCATTCAGTTTAATGTATTGATGTGTTTGATGTGATATGTGTACTCTGTGATTGCATTTTGCTTATTTCATTTATGCAAACATTCCGCTGATTGCCAATGTCTTGCTTCAGAGGGACTCGTGAATTCAGCGCTAATTGTGCCGTAAACAGGGTGAATTTACGAGGAAGGTCACAAGCTAGCTTTATTCCGCAGAAGGGAAATTTACTGATAATTTCTGAAGTATCAACAATGTCAAGCCCTATGTTCATTAGCCCAACTTTCATTGAAGTAGTTATAATTTATTAGTGATTTGAGTGAAGTGCTGGCTTTTTTATTACAAGGTAAATGACCATCACCACCTCAGCCCTGGATTTGTAGTGAAAATGTAGACTTGTGTTTCTTTGTTTTAGTAGTCCTAAACTGAACTGAATAAGTTGTTCATTCACGTTTCGGTAGATTTTTCCAAAAGTTTCCAACAAGCTTTTTCCTAAATACATCCATCCTGGCTGCTTTTTAAAGCTGGGGTATTCAGCTTTAGAGAACCAGTTAGCTAGCTGGTTCCCGAAAGTTGTTAGCTTGATTTTGAAAGTAATGCCCAGCCCTCCATTCAGTCTCGTCTCCCTCCAAAGCCACGACTGGAAAACAAATGACTAGCTTGCGAGTTTTAACAATATGTCTTCCTAGCCTTGTGGAAGACTCCGGTTATGCGCAATGAGTGCACGTGCAGAGTGTGTGCAGGTAGCCAAGTAGGTAGGTAGGTAGGTAGGTAGACAGGTAGGTAGGTAGGTAGGTAGGTAGACAGGTAGGTAGGTAGGTAGGTAGGTAGGTAGGTAGGTAGGCAGGTAGGTAGGTAGGTAGGTAGGTAGACAGGTAGGCCGTCCAATCATTTAATTCAGCCAGAATGGGCCAGGTTTATTTTTTTGACAGAACATTTGATTTATTGAATGCTGTTGGGATGTAAAGAGAGTTTCAACAATTATGAAGAAATATGCTTCTACATGTAGTGCCCTCCCAAAATTATTTAATTTCATATGTGAAGTAACAAGTTTACATTTTCAAAAGAGAGAATAACTACCATTATGGTAGTTCAACAGAACATGCTTTTTTGTTTTGTTTGAGTTATTGTGAAATGCCCATCAATATGTTTGTTTTATTTTTGTGTGTGTGTTTTCTGCCAGTCAGAGAGGTGGCGCTGACATCAATTTAATTGTTTTGCTTTGTTGCCGTTTGAAATGAGTTGATGAGAGGGAAGGAAAAAAAGAGGAGGAGAAGATGGCGGACAGCTGAAGTAGGAGACCCGTTGGATGTAACAAATAACTAAAAAGTTTGCAGTAGATTGCACATTGTAATTACTGCTAGCCTATTTGCAAATGAACTGCAAGTTTAGTCTTAAACAGGACTTTCATAGAAGCCTGCTGCCGAACGTTCGGGAACTTTGTTAGCAGACTTTTCAGGCTAGTAATTTGCAGCCACGTTGTGCTAGCTGGACTTCAGCAAATCTTCACGGGAGGAGTGAACAACGGACCGAAGGCTGTGCATTCGTTTCAACGCGGAGAAGACCAGGAGGAATCGTGTGGAAAGGACAGCGGACTCCATGTCAAACAATAAGGGTTGTCGTGAGTGTAATATGACATGCTTATTGCCTTTTTGCTTCACCCTGGATTGATTCTTATGAGCTCCAATGCGTGCCAACGTGGTAACTGAAAGTGCACTAACTTTTAGAAATGTGGCCAGTAGAAAGGTTTAAAGTTATGTTATTTTCTTTTGCGGGGTCTAAATGTTGCGAGTGTAGGCTGTGTGAGCCTGTTTCATTCTGGTTGAATAGCCGTTAAAAAAACTGGTGTGTTATTAAATGTCACAGATTTTTCTATTCATCTTAAATATCAAAACTATGTTCGAGTTGGTTGATTAAAACATTCAGATGCTCATTTAGGCTATTTTAAGTCTAGTCCTCTTTTATCATTATTATGTTCATCTAATAGGCTTGGTTTGTTTAGCCTGTTGTGATTAGATATTTTAAGGAAATTTTAATGGGCATCCCACCTAGTATTTCTGTCCTTCCCTGGACACAGTAAAATGAGCCATATCATTGGTGGGAGGGCTACATACAATAAGTTGCCTACTCTAGCTTTAATGACATGGATCATGGATTCAATGTCAAGATGTTTTGGATAATATTATATACATAGAACATGTCCAAGTGAGAACTGCCCCTGCAGAATGAGATTACGGAGATGTGGATTTTAATTTGAGTTTGTAATCCACTTTTATGTTATGTTAAGCCGCTGAAACAATTGAGTCTTAAGAGAAAAGCCAAGTCTGGCAGTATAGTCATCTGTTCATCTAACGTAATACATATCGCACATGAGTCACACGTATACACACGCACGCACGCATGCACACACACACACACACGCACACACACACACACACACACACACGGTAGTGACTGGGGGATGTAGGCCGAGGTGTGGCAATGGGATGAACATGAACTAGTGAGTTAAAGGCCAGGCTTCCCATACACACTTCAGGGCCTCATTAGCAGTTGTATTGACCCATTTCACAGTAGGAAAAACAGGTGTAGCTCATTCATTAGGGGTCTGGCTTAATTAAGTATGGCGATGCACCCGTGTAGACACACAACTCACCAAGTAAATACATTCCAACCATGATGGTGCTGTAACAGACAAAACCGGTCTCATGATGAAATGGCAGCAGTGGGGAGTTACTTTACCATACTGTTGATGGCACACACACACAGGGACTCTGTCCCTGTGTCCATGCTGCTCCATGGTTGATCTAGGAGCTCCTGTGGACATGACTCAACCTGGCTGTACAGGTGTTGTACTGCAAAATGTGAGTCCCATGTACTATTGTAATACTACCATGCAATATTTCCCATGTACAAAACAAAAAACTAAACTAGAATAATAACCTAGTCAAGGATAAGTATTTATCTGTATGACCCTTCTCAAAAAGACTTCCACACACAGCCGTGCTTCATCACTCACCCTGGCTGTCGGGTCCCCCCTCGCCTTCCTCACAGGCTGCCAGGTTGTTGAGCATCCTCTCCTCCTCCTCCTCTTCCTCAGGCCAGGGAGAGCAGAGAATCCTCTGGAGCTCCGAGGTCTGAGGTCCCAGCTGTCTGAGGTCCCAGCTGTCTGAGGCTGCAGCACTGCAGACCTCTGGGCAGGAAGCTCTTAATTTGTTTCTCTGTCAGGTTGTTTCTCTGTCTGCTTCTTCTTCCTCTTCTTGCTGCTAAAGACCTGAAGACCAAGTGGAGGGAGAGAGAGAGTGAGAGAGGAATGGGAGATGCGAGAAAGAGAGTCTAGGTCTGTTGGTCTCTCTCCTCCTCTTCCAGGTGTGTAGTGGGCTCTCTCTCGTGGTGTGTATCTGTCTTGGTCAGGCTCAGTTGACAACGGGGACTGCGTGTCACTTGCTCACATGCACGCTCTGAGCCCTCACTCTGTCTGAGCTGCCGGCTGTGTTCATCATGCATTCAGGAGGCATTATCTCTCTCTCTCTCTCTCTCTCTCTCTCTCTCTCTCCCATGTACACACACTTTTAATCATCAAACCATTTCATCACGAGATATGGATGGAGAGGGGCTGAAGGGGGTTGGCAAGAGAGGACATCCAACAGCAAAGCAGCGTGTTGTGAGAGCCACCATGTGCTTTGATGTTCTTTTCTGATGGAAGAGATTGTGTGTACTGCTCATTAGTCATTCTTTGGTCTCTGTCAGTCCATGACCTCCACCAGCACTTGTGTAACAGAAGTTTATATAAAGAAAGGACAGAAACAGGTCTTTGGGAGACCGCAGGTTGACCGTGGTGAACAGTGGTCGGTTCTGACTGTTCCTCAGAAGCTGTTCCTGTTCCATGTCGAGCCATGAGTGTAAAACTAAATATTTGTTTAGCATATATTTGTATTACTTAAAAGGATTTCTGAAATACGATGTTGACGGTAGAACTAATACTAGTGTGAACTGGCCTGTAAGCTTGTAAGACCACTTGATGATGGGCTGAGAACTCCATCAAGTGAAGAAATGACCAAGGTCTTCCACTTCAAGAGCCAGTCACCCTTGGCTATTTACAAAGGTATTTTCACAACACTGGTATGAAGCAGTATAGGAAACAGGTAAACCTGGTTTAGCAGGCCTGAGTAAGTTATAGTTAGCAGGCTACTATGTAATTTTGAGGTGAACGTGTTCATTATTACCTCTGCACTGCCATCACGTTCCATTATTTGAGAAGGATTCTTTTTTTAGGTCTGTATAGTTTTTAGAGAACATCCAATTTTGACCAACAGTCAAAGTCACACTACAGCATCTTGGTTTGATTTAACTTAACTGATTTAACGCGTTACAGCTCATTCGTATAGACGTATGAACTACGATTGCAAACTGTTCATATTAAAAACACGTCCGTCAATATCAGGGTGACACTTGAAACACATGTAGGAACAGGATCATGTGGTTCCTCATGTGGGTGTCCTGGTTTAATCCCTTGAACCCGTCAGGGAGGTAGTGGTCCAGACTCTGGAGCGGCAGATAGCCCTGTTCCACGTTCATGTGGGTCAAGCAGCTTTAGTTCTCAACCCGTGGGCACCAGCGTTCCTCCCATCCTGCCAGCCCACTGTCATAGAACATCACGCACACACACACACAGCTCAGCTCAGCTGAAACGCGTGTTCACACGTGACCTACATGCTGCATCTGGTGGCAAATGGGAGCACGCATCTCAACCACACTGTTTAAAATCAAACTCAGTGAGAGCAGTGAAAAAAAAAAATAAATAAAATAAAAATAATAATATATATATATATACACAAATACATATACTGTGTGCACAATTATTAGGCATGTTGTATTTTTGAGGATTAATTTTATTGTTGAACAAATACAGTGCTCCCAGTCAATCCAAAATGTTAATAAACCTCAAATCTGAATACTTAAGAAAGAAAAAGTGAGGTATTGGCTTTCTTAAGAGAATATCCATTTGTGCATAATTATTGGGCAGCTATTAGCGTGTAGAATTATTATGCAAGTAAATGAAAAACGATGTATTGTCTATCTCACTTGTTTATTTTCATCTGTTAAAGTGAGAATAACAAACAACTCAAAATGTATAAATATTGCCAATATTGTCACCCTTCTTTTCAATAACATCACAGCCCGTTGATCTGTTGACGCTCAATTTTTTGTGCAGCAGCAACCACAGCCTCCCAGACGCTGTTCAGAGAGGTGTATTGTCTTCCCTCACTGTAACTCTCCCTTTTAAGAAGGGCCCACAAGTTCTCAATAGGGTTTAGGTCAGGTGAGGAAGGGGGCCATGTCATTATTTTTTAATCTTTAAGGCCTTTGCTGGCTAGCTACGCAGTGGAGTATTTGGATGTATGTGGTGGAGCATTGTCCTGCATAAAAATCATGGACTTCTTGAAAGATGCTGACTTTTTCCTGTACCACTGCTTGAAGAATGTGTCTTACTGCGGGCTAAACCTACTGGCTTTAAGCCCATCTTCAACCCGAAAAGGATAGCTCGAAAACTCCCTCATCCAGCCAATACCAGCCCATACCAGTACCCCACCTCCACCATGCCGGCGTCTGAATCGAAGTGTAACACTGCTCCCGTTATTGATCCGCCCACAGGCCCATCCATCTGGTTCATCAAGGGTCACTCTCTCTCATCAGTCCATAAAACCTTTGAAAAATCTGTCTTCAGATATTTCTTGGCCCAGTCTTGACGTTTCAACTTATGTGTCTTGTTTAATGGTGGTCGGACTTCAGCCTTCCTTACCTTGGCCATGTCTCTGAACCTTGTTCTTTTGGACACTCCAAGTAGGTTGCAGTTCTGGAATATTGCGCCGCTGGAGGATAATGGCTTCCTGGTAGCTTCACGTTTGATTCTTCTCTTTATTCTCTTCTCTTTTTTTAGTTAAGTCTTTAGCAGTTAATTTGCGTCTTTTTTTCTCAACACATTTCTTGCGACCTGATTGACTATTTGCAACAAAATGATGGTTCGGGGATCACGCCCCAATATCTTGGAAATTTCAAGAGTGCTGCATCCCTCTGAAAGGCTTTTTACAACTTTTGACCTTTCAGTCAGTTAAATCTCTTTTTTGGCCACTCTTGTCTGAGGAAAAGAACCTGCCTAATAATTATGCACACCTTGATATAGAGTGTTGATCTCTTTAGGCCACACCCTCCCTCATTGCACAAATACACATCACCTGATATGCTTAATTCCAATAAGGATTCAAGTTTATATACTGTAGCTTGGGAGTTGTTGAAAATATGCATAAAAATTATGATATGGTCAAAATACTCACTTGCTCACAATAATTGTGCACACAGTGTGTGTGTGTGTGTATCTATTTTCTCCCAAAAAAAATATGCAAGCATTTAAGCATATATAACAGGGTTCTTGAAATGTTGAAAGAGAGATCATGGGATTCATATAAGAGTACCATTATCATAACTTTACGTGCAGTGAGGAGAGTGCTCCAGGTGTTAAAGGGCCACTTTGACACAAGTGGGTTTGATTCCACACAGACTTAACAATGTTCACTTCTATTCATGTTCCATTGTGAAGACATAACCCACATGGCTGTGTGTTGTACATAACTGTAACAAAGTCTCTCCACAGGATGTCAGCAGCTTATATCACTACGCTTCATTCTGGCTTTTGTACATTTTTTTCTCGTGAATTTTACTGTAAATTGATGTGAATTTCCACCATGAGGATCAATAAAGTTTGCTCTTATCTTGTCTTATTTTGACAGCAAATGCCTGCATTTGTTTTAGACATGAGGTGTTGTTGTAGCTATGACTTGAGTGTTGAATTCTTTCATATCAAATCTGTTGGCTGCAGAAGTCACACAGGTTTTCATCAGTCAATTGGACACAGCATGGCATTTACATTTACATTAACATTTACATTTAGGGCATTTAGCAGATGCTTTTATCCAAAGCGACTTACAAAGAGTACATTTGTCATCAGAAGGTGAAACATTTCATTGCTGCTAATACAGTAAGAAAGTTACCAGAACAAGTTTCAAGCATTTCAAGTGCTAGATTAACCATTGCTAGTGTACAACATCTCTGACTAAGTGCCAAGTTACAAAGAGCGATCAATGTGCCAACTTACAAAGAATAAAGTGCCAGGACAACAAATAAGAGCATGAGGATAGTTATGCAGAAGATGGGGAGTGACTCTGCAGTCCTGACATTGGCAGGGAGCTCGTTCCACCACTGCGGTGCCAAAACGGAGAAGAGTTGAGATTTTGCCAGCCGACCTTTTCCTCCTTTTAGTGATGGCGGTACCAGTCGACCAGCTGAGGTAGTTGAGCGGAGAGCTCGAGCAGGGGCGTGGGGTTTCACTAGTGTTTGGAGGTAGGTAGGCCAGTAGCATCGTCTTGAATTTGATGCGAGCCACTACAGGAAGCCAGTGGAGGTCTTGAAAGAGGGGGGTCACATGGGAGTACATTTACATTTACATTTAGGGCATTTAGCAGACGCTTTTATCCAAAGCGACTTACAAAGAGTACATTTGTCATCAGAAGGCGAAACATTTCATTGCTGCTAATACAGTACGAAGTTACCAGAACAAGTTTCAAGCATTTCAAGTGCTAGATTAACCATTGCTAGTGAACAACATCTCTGACTAAGTGCCAAATTACAAAGAGCGGTCAAAGTGCTGAATTTACAAAGAGCAGTCAAAGTGCAAAATACAAGGAGTAAAGATTAAAGGGTGACCGGCAAATGAACGCAAAAAAAAAAAACTTTCCGTTCTTGTGAATATGTCCGTTTGGAGACTGGAAACCACCCCCCTCCGAGTGAGCACACAGCAGCACCGTCAAACAGGGCTTTGGCACAACGCAGAGGGGGCCCCA